>MU711045.1:17004-55555 GCA_026770625.1 Nicotiana glauca | reverse complement strand
ATATATATATATATATATATATATATATATATATATATATATATTCCAAAAATATATAAATATTTGGTTATTATTTTGAGAGTAGTTATACGATGTTATTTTTTTCCTTTTTCTAATGCCAAAAGTAAAGTATTTGGTCAAACTTTTAGAAGAAAAAAAGTACTTTGAACTATAAGTAGAAACAATTTTTTAGAAGCAGGAAAAATAGTTTATCTCCAAAACAATTTTCAAATACAAATTATTTTCCACAAAAAATTACTTTTTTGGCAAAGTAGTTTTTATAAAAATACTTATCAAAATAAGTTAATTTTATAAGCTATTAATATATTCCCGGGACTTGATGAAATAGTTGAAATCTCATCGCCTTAAATGCTTTATTCTTTTAATAGGCCTACTTAACATAAATTTGAATAAATAGGGTTAATGGAGACTTCCTGATACTGATGATTAAATTGATAAAGAGAAAAACAAGCGTATATCAGCAATGATGCAAAGGAAATGATGATTCATGTCCAGTGGACGAGGAAAATTGTATGAAAAGAATGTATTAAAAAAAAAATTATGACGATCTACTGGTTATCAATTTTTTTCGCAAAATGTGGAGTTACAATTTATAACAATGTATAAAAAGAAGTGAGTATTTTAATAGGTCATGCAAAAAAAAAAAAAAAAAAAAAAGGAAAAGAAAAACATAACCTTGAATCATGTGGTGCAGATAAGAGTTATGGCTTTAATTTGAGTTAACGTAAGTTAAGTGTACTCAAAGCGTTTGTAAATATTATTATAATGAGATTCCTCAGAAATCAAATATTGTTGATTCACATGATTCGTCTAACGTCCCTTTAACTGCTTATATCTTGTTTTATTTCTCTTATAGTACTATTTAGAAGTATCGCATTCTCTTGAGTATTGAACTGTTGATTATTCATTAATTTGGATTTTGTTTTAATGAGACGACTTGATTGAACATGAATTTAAATCTTCCACGGAATACAAGTTTTGCTATTTAACATCACATCATTGACGATTTCTCCACTCATATTATGTCTACATCAAAATTTAATATGCTACCCAAGTCTTTGAATAAGTATCGGAATTTTCCTTTCGAAAAGAAAAAAAAAAAGAGATCTAAAAACAGAAATCAAATTTTCTATCTTAATTAATAGTCTGTTTGGATCATTGTTCCCCGTCATTTTATAATGTACTGTATCGTATTGTACCTTATCGTTTTATGAATGCAATATTTGAATAGATTATATTGTTTGTCATTGTTAAATAATATTTTGCTGTTTGGTTTGAGTGTATCGTACTGTACTGTAATTGATAAGTTTACTAAAATACCCTCAATTATTTAAATATTGAATTTATCAAAAATTATGCATGAAATAATTTTAAAAAAATAAAACAGAAGAAGGCAAAACACCTTAAGAAAGCAGAACAAAATAAGGCAAAATAAAAGAGCACAACTAATTAGAATTGAGTTAAAAGCAAATTAGGAGAAAAAGTAAAATAGAAGGCAGGAAAACACGTTTAACGTTGGCGGCAGAAGTACTGAAAAAAAATAAAGTAGGTTAGAAGTTGGAGATTTGGAGTTAAAATAGAAAAAAAGGTAAAGGGTAAAATAGAATTGTGAAGTAATAAGTTAGAGCATTATTGGAAAGAAAAATAGGAAACGATCCCACTACACCAAATCGGTTGTTTCAAAAAAGGGGACTTTTTATTGTTCCGGAATAATAGATTCAACAATACAATACAACCAATTTTAATGAAACAGTCAAAACAAATATTGTTTTGGGATAACAATACAGTACGATACAATAAGGAACAATCATCCAAATAAGCTGTAAATAAAAAAGGATAAGTTACTCGTCGTTCTCGATCAAAAATAATTACCTCCCTTAGTCAAATATATAAAAAATATATATATATATATGCATATTATCTATATATATATATTACCTAGCTAGTATTATTTTTGAAAACGACCTGCAATTATCTAAAAATAAAGAAGTTCATTTTCTCTTTTACTATATTTTAGGACCACTGACCAATCACATCCGATTGTCATAGTACTCTTCGGAAATAGATTCAGAAGCCCAAGCCCAAGCCCATTTCTTTCCCTAATATACTACTGGAGATTATTTATTTTTTATTAGTATCTTTTTTGCTTTAACTGAGTGAATCAAATCTAGAAAATTAAAAAGGTGCTCCCACACTCCTATTTTTATGTCAAAGTGTTTGATTGAACACGAATTCTAAAAAGTTAAAGAAACCTTTTGACATTTGTAATATTTTATGAGAAGTTCAGTACTAAGTAAATGGTGGTGAAAGCTTTTCAAGTCTTCTCATTTTCACCCTTATAAAAAAATAGGATAAATTTCACTTAAAAACAACGGAGCTCCCTACTTTTTAATTTTACAGTTCATATTTCAATTTACAACTAACTATGCCAAAAATAATAGGCTAATACTCAACATTCAACTTCAATAGGTTCTCGAAATTACTATTTAATTTTTAAAAAAGATTGCTCAAGCTTTTAAGTTAATTTTCGAATCATTAACTGTGGCTCAAATATTAGCTCAACAAACCAAATCCATTTGGGTGGTAAAAATTAAATTTTTAACAAGCTTAAATATGTGGGTTTAAATTTCAAATTTGATTTTGTGAGAAATTTGGAATGAGCGTTATTTAGCCTTGTTAGAAATAGTATAAGGAGATTGAATATAAAATTTGAAGTCATTTAATGGAGTTTTGGACTGGTTTTGAACAAGAACTGCAATAGAAAATCGTGGAAGAAGATGTATAAAAGTGTATAATAATGTAAAAGATGTGTTTATACACTTGTATACACTATTATATAAGATTATACATAATTATACAAAAAACTGACTTCGTCTTCTTCCTTGCTTTTTTTTAAATTTAACTCAAATCTCGCTCAAATCTACTCCAAATCACTTCAAATTCAAATTTCGAACTCCTTTTGATATTTTCAATTAATTGGAACAATACACAATCCAAACAACTAACAAACTCAAAATATTAGATTTTCCAAAACAAAGCTTTGAATGACCTTCAATGTTGGGTTTCTACTCTTTAATTTTCTTATATTGCAACCAGGTGACACACGAGGAGAAACAGTAATGGCGGATGACCCCTTGAAGCATATGCAGAAGATGTGAAAAGAAGAGAGAGTGAAAGCAATGATTGTGAGAACATAAATTTAACTACATAACTTTTAGAAACATTGATTGAAAGAATACAGATTTTGAATTTGCTAATGCTTTCAAAATATATACAATTTGGGTTAGGTTGGGTATAACTTAATAACATGGGCCATTTTTTGTTATGGCCGGCGAAAAATGAATAGTAAAAGTAAAATAATTTTAGAAAGAAAAATATATCATTTTTTTAAAAAATAATTAAAAAAATTATTCAAGGAGAGTTAAGGTTGGGACCCGGAGATGGAATCTCAGAAAATCATACACTAAAAATATTTAAAAATTGCATGAATAATGCAACATAATCAAACGGTGGAGATTCTCTCCTTGCACTTGGGCTCTCTGCTTTATCTTCCCAACACATCTCCCCACTCTCACTCCTCTTCCCCCTCTTCTTCTTCCTCTCTCTCTAAAAACCTCTCTTTCTTTCTTTAACCTCCATAATCAAACTCTAGTACAAAACCAGAGGAAAGAAAACACATAACTGTGAATTTAGAAGAAGAAAAAATAGTAGCGAAAATGTTGCTGGGGAAGAGGACAAGGCCACCAATGAAGAGAACAACAAGTATGACTGAATTCACCTTAGATCTCAACC
This sequence comes from Nicotiana glauca, assembly GCA_026770625.1. Taxonomy (NCBI): domain Eukaryota; kingdom Viridiplantae; phylum Streptophyta; class Magnoliopsida; order Solanales; family Solanaceae; genus Nicotiana; species Nicotiana glauca. The sequence goes on along the minus strand of MU711045.1, from coordinate 51,742 downwards.
TCAATCATGACCCTAATTCTCCTGTTAATTATCAGCCCTTTGATCCTCACAACCCTTTCACACCCATTTCTCCTTCAAATACTCAACTGCTAGATCAACAACAGCGTATTTTGACCACAGCTAAAACAATCCCTACGACCAGAAACCGTCGAAAGTCTGCTGATTTTGTTGAAACTGCTAATTTTTTGAAAGCTTGCTTCCTCTGTAAACGTCGCTTGATCCCTGGTCGTGATATCTACATGTACAGGTACTGTTATATGCATATATACAATTTTTTGTTTTAGAGACATTGCCAAAATTTGAAATTACTCGGTTCAGGATTCTTATATTCAATGATTTCTTAAGACAAATATATAATTTGTACAAAGTTATTAACTTCGGTTGAACCTGTAGTATGTACACTAGCTCCGTCTTTTCTTTTATTTTGTTATCTCAGTTATTACATCGAGTACCTGCTAGTTTACAAATTATTTAACTTTCATGCATTCACGGTGTAAAAACTCATGAGATTTATGTAAATACAAGTTATAGCTGATTGTTTATAGTACTAATAAGGATGGATTAGTAAATTGGAAAAAAATGGTAAATAATTTATTTCAATTACTTCAAGTATACTGGTCTGGTAAAAAAAAAATTACTACTTTAAATATTTGTGTGATTTAAATTCTTAATTATTTTGCAGAGGAGACAGTGCTTTTTGCAGCTTAGAGTGTAGAGAGCAGCAAATGAATATAGACGAGAAAAAGGAGAAGTGTTCATTGGTTGCATCAAGGAAGGATACTAGAAACTCCTCCGTGGCCGGCGGAAAGGGATCTGATGTCTCCGCCAAAAGCGAGACTGTCGCCGCCGTTTAGGGGTAGTGGAAATTAATCAAGCATATCGACTGATATGTAGGTCACTATTTTACCCACACAATATGATGCATATCAAATCTATGTATATACATGTTGTGGGATGTTGATTAATATAAATATCTACTTCTCTCTACAAAATTATCTGGGCTGGTGAACAAGTTTTGCAAGGTTCAATTAATGGTTGACTGATCAATTATTACTATCGATGCAGCCATTCTTAGTGGAAGAAAAATCTCAAACTGCAGGTTTTAGCAAAACCATCATCATGGTTTTCTCTTTCTTTTTTATTTTTAGGTAGATCAAGCTCTTTTTTCTTTTCTTTTTTTGGAGTTGGAATTTAGTAGAGCACCGGAAGGTGTGATGATTAATTCTTATTTTGTTTTTTCTGAATAAAAGGTGTGGTTTATATATTGTGCAAATATTATAGTATTATTTTACTAATGAGATTCCACTGGTCATGCTGTGAAGTTGCGATACCTCTTGTCCTTCCGATTGGGACACGCCAGTAATGAGAACCCCACCTAAAGTAAAGCCACTTGGGAATATAAAATTATGGAATCGCGTCATTATTGTCATTTGTGATTATTAATGTATTATTATAAAGTCCTTTTATTATTTCTTATTGTAATTTCGTGTTATTTATTTATGTGCTTATCATTTATTTTTGAATTTCTTGTCTATATATTAGGGGTATCAATGGATATTTGAAAACCGACCGAATCGATTTTTAAGTTTATTTTAAAGAAATCGTAGATTTTTATATAAATCTATAACAGTACCGATAACTAGGGTAGAATTTTTACATTATAAAAATAAACCGAAAAAATACACCAAATAAATTTTATATGTGAAAAATATATTTATATAGTAAGTTTAAAACTTACTATATAAATATAGCATTTGATTTTTCATTAGGTCTTGGAATTAAAAAAACGGTTACAAGTCAACACGTAATTAAACTTAAAATACTAATTCCTAAAATCTATTATGCTATTTATACTTAAACTAAGTCATTCCAAGTATTTTTATTAGCAAAACACAAAGTGGTCTAGCGATTATGCGTTGTAAACTACAATGCATTGAATATGTTTCCTTTCATACAATTTAGATTTATCTTTTTGAATATTTAATATAAACTTTATTCTTGAGTCCCGGTTTGGTTAATATTTTTTCACTCGTATCGAATAGTTGGTTTCTTTCACGTTGTTGACGAACAGTTGATGGATCTATACTCATTGTTGAGTATAAACATCTTTCATGTTTTTTAATTCATCACCTTTTAAACAATAAAAATGTCTAAAAAGTTTTGTTGAGTCCTATAAAAGAACATATGTTATTGCATTCTACTTTTACTGGTAAATTTTACATGATATTTAAAAAAATATCGATACCGAAGTGAAATCGACATGATTGGAATGGTTTCGAAAAATCTAATTTTGATTATACATAATAGAATAACCAAAAAATTAGTATGATACAAATTTTATAAAATAACCATTCGAACCGAACCATTAACACCCCTACTATACATGGGGAGATTGCAGAAGTAAAAAAAAAGGACGGTGAGAGATCACAAAAATTAGAATTTGTCAATAATTGAGGGGGACCAGAATATCAGATCATAAACTTTTTTTTTATGAAACTATAAAGTAAACGTAGTATACGAGAACCGTCTATTTCATTTTCCCAAAATAAAACAATATTTAAGTAACCAAAGCAGTGGTGCTAACTCTCTCTGTTAAACAAATGGGGGGAACGGTGACACGATAAAGATCGGGTTCGCCCTCTTTGTGCGATTGATCAAGGCTGGAGCATGATAAGTTAAGGATCGTCTTCAATTTATATCGAACCATGGTGCAGAGTTATGTTGTTAAGCTCCAGACCTTGAGACCGATTAAGATCGATACCGGCCAAGATTGACACATCGATCAAGATCGGGATCGAATAAGATGGTGATCGAGGGAAGCTTACTGGGTTGAATAATAAAAAGACGAAATATACGCGATCGATCACGGCACAAATCTCGGCACGTATCAAGAAGAAGCTGATTAATTAGCCAATCATGAAATTTCTTACTGTATTTAGAATTGTACCAAGAGTAGGACTCTCCTATTATATAAAGGGGGTCTGAACATTTGTAAAGGTCATCACACTCACGTTACAAAAGCAATATATTATCTTTCTCTTAAGCTCTCAATGTTTTTGTCACTTTGATCATACTTTCCAGCGAAATATTTATTCGATTCATGGGCAACATAGCTCAAGAATCAAAACTATACATTTCATTTGGTTTGCTTTACTTATATTTGCATTTAGTTTCATGGTCAATTTATGGTTTCTCTAAATTTGTACTAAGTAAATCACGTGTCCTTAAAACCACAGTATAAATTCAATTGTTATCCGTTTTTAGGGCAGACACTTTGGCGCCCACCGTAGGGCTAACTATACTAGTGATTGCCTGTTACAGATTTTCGTAACACACACACTATTTTACGCTTGTTCTTTGAAGTGTCTTTGATTACATGACTAAAAATGTCAAACTCTCAGTCAGCTCCTCAACACATTGACAATCATCTCAACCACCACGGCGAAAATGAGAACATTGCACTTGGAAATGTTGTACCCCCTGTTGGCCTCGATGGAGTTCCGGCTGTAGATTCGATCGACGTCAGTTCGTATATAGCCATCAACGGATATTTGGCCATCGATCCGAAAAGCAGCTTCTATCGGGGTACCCGACCAGCTACTTAAAATGCACATGGCGAAAATTATCATGCGGGTAATCTTCGAAATGTTGCAGGCCCAACATGTAGCAATAGCTTAGCTCCAAAATCAGAACCAAACGTCAAGTAGGGTTGAACTCGAGCCATCCCAAGAAGTTATTCATTGAGTCGAATCGGCTTCGAGAAAATCGAACGAGAAGAAATCGAAAACTAATCCTACTATTATTAAAATACTCGAATAATTGACAAAGCAATCGAGATAGGGAAAAAGAAGATCGAGAAAAATGATAGGTGGAAACCTCTAACTCCAGGGTCAATTTGGAAACCTATAACTCTAGGGTCGACCAAATCCAAGGGGCACCGCCAATATTGAAAGGACCAGAATCTAAAAAGTTTGTACAAAAACCTGTCCCGCCCCAAGTGCGGCTCCAAAGACAATCCCCAAGAAGTTGCAAATGCCCAAGATTCCTAAGTATAATGGGACGACTGATCCAAACGAAACGTCACCTCGTACACGCGCTCCATCAAGGGAAATGACTTAGAAGATGATGAAAATCAAATCTGTGTTGTTGAAAAAATTCAGCGGTGACTCTATCGAAGGGTGCCATGATATGGTATCGTAGTTTACCGCCTAATTCTATTGATTCGTTTGCTATGCTTGCAGATTCTTTTATAAAGGCACACGTCAGAGCCATTAAGGTTGCAACAAGAAATTCGAACCTTTTCAAGCTAAGGTAGAAGGACAACGAGACGCTCAGGTAATTTGTATCTCGATTCCAAATGGTACGAATGGATTTGCCACCGGTCATCGACGACTGGGCTGTTCAAGTTTTCACTCAAGACCTCAATGTTCAGATTACCATAGCTTCACAACAATTTAAGAAAAATTTGATCAAATACCCAACTGTCACTTTGGCCGATGTATAGAATCGATATCAATCGAAAATCAAGGTCGAGGATGATCAACTAGGGATCCTTGTAGGTCCGTTTATCTTTACAGGCCCGCAGATAGAATCATGAAAGATATTGACCGAGAACTGAAGTCAAAAAGATATTGATATCAACCGTATAATGGGGACCATAGACACAGCGGATCTGGGCAAAGTTCTACACAGAATGAGAGGAGAAATGATCGAGGTCAAAGTTCACGGGGACTTGGCATTGAGGAAGGTCACAAATGAAGGTACGACCCCATTTCAATTCATTCTATTTTTTGACTAACACTTGCAGGTTATCAACGAGGAGCGGCACGAAGCTTTAGGTTTTAAAGCACGAGCTGCACTCTTTTTCCCTTGAACCATTTTTGTCCCAAATGGGTTTTTCAGTAAGGTTTTTAACGAGGCAACAACGGATCATGCTAACTCAAAAATGGAAGGTCGGCCACAAATCAGTTTTAAAGACAACATTTAACAGTATTCGAGGTTCTCGACAAAAAATGTCGAAAAGTGGAGGGCATTGCCTTTGGATGTCAACTTAGTTGCGAGGAAAATACTTCATAATGGCGGAGTCTTGATAGGGCCAAACGGTTGAACGACCAATGCCCAAATAGGTTGTTCGAGCCCTGGATCTAAACATGTGCTCATGTGTAATCATTTTTTACAAGAATAAACATAAGTATTTTTCCTTGTAATTATTTCATGTATTCGAAATTTTTTTTCTACTTTACAATTCCATACTTTCAATCTATTATGGGAATGAGCTTAAGGGCCGAAGCAACCAGAGTTCGGATAATCACTCCAACACTCGGGGACTGCCGCCCATAAAATAAACTCAAACAAATCGAACCATTGAATATCGATGGAATAAGACCTCTTAGGAAAACCTTGAATTTTAAAGGCCACTGCCATACCCGCTCGTGGACTGTTATATTAGGCAAGCCTGGATAACTCGAGAAAGCAAGCTCACTGGGCTACACCAGAGCTAAAAGGCTACAACCAATTTAGCACGATTTGGAGATATCCGAAATCCACAACAAAAATAGGCCTTCAAAAAAGAAAAAAATCCTCCACAACCGGTTCTGAAGGCTACACTCGGCAGAATCTTAAACTTAAGATATTTTCGGAAAAAAACTTCGGTAACATTGAACCCCGATAACGCCTTAACCTAGATAGGAAACAAAGGCAAGGTTTTGTTCGAACCCTCGAACACAACCTCATTATTTCGTGTTAAGGAATTAAAACCTTTGTGAACATGAATGATAAAATAAAGGAAAAAATTTTGAAAGCCGAATAGGATAGAAAGACTTATATATGTGTTTAAACGATCGTTTGACAAAGTCCAGATCGGCCAGATAAAAAATATGCAAAGGCCTAAGGGCTACTTTTACTTAGAGTTCGAGAAATCATTCTCACTCAAATACAAAGCCCAAGGGCTATCTTAACCTGAGTTCGAGCAAATTCTCACTCGGGGACAATCTCGAGCCCAAGGGCCACCTTACTTCAAGTTCGAGCAAGTCCTCACTCGTCTACAAAGCCCAAGGGCTACCTTATCTCGAGCTCGAGCAAATCCTCACTCGATTATAAATCCTAAGGGCCACTTTTACTTCGAGTTCAAGTAAATCCTCACTTGACTGTTAAGCTTAAGGGCAACTCTAATTAAAGTTTGAACATTCACTTGGGAGTTACCGATCAAAAACAGTCGAGGGCACCACTTACTATTAGTCCTTACCATCTTAAACCTTGGAACTTCAAATAAACCTTCATAATTTCATGCTAAGGCGTTTTGACCCTTACAAAAATTAACAGATTTAGAAGCCAAGGACAGAAAAAAAGTTTTATATATTGATCAATATATTTTTTACAAGGGCAACAAGGCCCAATGGAAGTTCTTTAAAAAAGGCCTAAGCGGACTTGACAGAAATATAAAAACTATTTAAATGCCTAAGTGGCCTGCTCATCTCCATCTTCGGGGGTGGAATCTCCGCCCTCGGGTCTTCTGCACCTTCAGATTTGCTCAAGCTTTTGGATTCGTTATCATCATTAGGATAAGCTGATTTCTCGGACTCAACTTCAAGCTTCCTAGCATTCTCGATCTCGGTTGAAAGATCGAAGCCCCGAGTGTGGATCGCTTTGAGAGTCTCCCTTCGAGATAAACCTTTGGCGTGCTTAACGATCCTCTATGCTCAAATCTGAGCGGTCTCGGCAACCTCATTTTCTCCAACCTGAGAAGCTTCGGCATCAACCTGGTAGATAACCATCACTGCATCAGCATTGGCCTTGGTCGCTTCGACCTCCGATTGAGTCGTTTTGGCTTTGTGACCAGCTTCTCCTGATTAGAAATTGCAAAACCCGACTGAGACTGGAGATCCTCAATTTTCTTGGCTTGCGACAAGGTTTTTTCCTTTATATTTTGGAGCTGAACTTCAGATGAGGACAGTTGTGCCCGGGCAGTCTCCTTTTATGAGGCCAAGCGATCCACGCTCTTTTTCCATTCTTCAGCCTCAATCTTTACAGTCTCTACCTCTTCACAGAGCTGCCCAATTATGTCAATCTTTTATTGGACCTGGGGGTTCAGATCGTTAGTCACAGTACCCGATTCCTCTTCAGTAACTTCAAAGATTCTATTTACCTGCTCGACTAGATCAACATGTTCTTTTTGAGGCATCTCTAAATCAGATCGGAGGCTCTTAACCTCTACTTCTCTTTGCTCACTAAGAAGTTTGAAGGCATACTTCTTCTCCGTGAGCCCCCAGATCTCAGACTCATACCGGCTTCAGTCCTCTCGAGATCGGAGGAAGGCCTCATGATGAAGCACCAAAGCCTGCAAAATACGAAAAAGGAAATTATATAAAAAAGCATAAATACAGAACTTGAAATTGGCAAAGGTATCTAAGGGTACCATATTCAACGCCTATTGAGATTCATTGAACAGTTAGGGCATCTCCACTTCATCCATCTTATCCTGGTCCTCTTCGGTCACCAAACACCGAAGGTAGATAGCCACCCCTATTGGGACAGAAAAAACCCGAGCATCCTCCGGGACCGAGATGACAATTGATCGCTTACGCTCGAGATCAATACTTGGAGCTGGAAACTGAGTAGTTAGTTTAAGTCGTGAGAAAGCCTCGCTCGAGCTCTTTTTCGGTATATCCAAGTCACCCAGATCAGTGACATCTTCCACTCCAACAAAATAGACACGGAAAGGGTCTTCTGCACTATGGACCCCTTCATTATGACAAGTCTCACCACTTGAGCATCCTTAATCATCGACTTACTGAATGAAGGAAGTGAGGGGGAATCTCCAGTTCTATCACCCCGAGTAAATCTTTTGGGGCACCACCTTCATCTTAAAAAAACTCAATCATGGTTTCTACACTAGTATCGAATGCCTCCTCGATGGCCTTCCCACCTTGAGGTGAAGAATCTTCGGTGCTCTCTGGTCCGAGGACTTTGGTCGAAGGTTCCCCCTCAATTTATCAATTTGAGGTAGAGCAGTTTCAGCTCCCACCGACTCAATAGTCCCTCGAATCTCGATGCCAGCTTGCATACGGATCACCAACCCGAAGTCTTTTTTTTCTTCTTCTTCATCGGCCTCATCCCTTAGTCGTTAGACTGACTCTATAGATAAAGGGATTATTTTCCCTTTAGTTTTACGAGTTGCTTTCTTTTTAGGTTTCATCCCCTCGGAGTCAGTGGAATTCGTAGCCCTTTTCCTCTTTTTCTCCAGCTTCGGAGCAGACAGTTAGACTTCTTCATTATCAGACGGGGGACTCATAATCACATCATTCCCGAGACCTACAGAAGAAAATAAATGAGTAAGCTTGGGATAATATTCGTACGATGTTCAAATCATCAAGTCAGGAAGAGAAGTTTACCATGACTACTAGCCTCCCATCGACCCTTCGCCAAAACATGCCATGCGCGCTCAGCATATGTCGATTTCGATATTAAGCTCCTGACCCAGTCCTTGAGATTGGGAACCGCACCCGGCATCTAGGCAATGACTGCATCAAGTAAAGCACTTTTAAGAAAGGGTAAAAACGAAGGCAATAAACAGAAATTAAGGACGAAATTATACTTATGTTTCATATTCCATTTCTCTGGAAATGGCAAACTCTCGGCCGGAATCAAGTTCGAGGTCTTCACTTGAACAAATCGGCCCATCCAGCCCCGATCCTTGTCTTCATCTATGCTAAAAAAAGGTGCCCTGATGGCCCGATGTTGAAGCTTCATTAGTCCTCCTTGGTAGAGTCAGGGGCTATATAGCCGAATGAGATGGTCGAGGGTGAAGGGAAGTCCATCAATTTTGCTTGAGAAGAAACAAAGTAGTATCACTATCCTCCAGAAAGAAGGACGAATTTGATCGAGTATCACCTCGTATTTCTTGCAGAAATCTATGATAATCAGATCCAAGGGACGCAACGTGAAGGGGTAAGTGTAAACACTTAAGAACCCTTCCAAGTGGGTGGTGATTGATTCTTCTGGAGCAGGCACCACCACATGTTTTTTTACCCTAGTTGCAATCTTTTTTGATTTGGGAGAGGAGTTTTTCGGTTATCGAGCATATATATCTCCATACCGGCTCACATCGACCCAGTACCGAAGAAGTCTTTTCAACCTTGAAATCAGAATCGAGGGCACAACCTTTGAAAAAAAAACATTTTCAGGGCATGGCTCCGCCGCCGGTTCCTTGTTGGCCGGCTGTGACGACAAAGTAGTCTCCTTTTGCGGGACGGTTTTTAAAGTTTTAGCCATTTTTAATTTTATGTGTAGAGAAGAACGTAAACTGAGAAGAAGCACTTGGTTTGGTGATAGAACGAGCAAAGATGTGAAAACACAAAGCTTTGAGGGAGGCAAAAGATTGTGAAGATTCGAGTGCAGAAGATGCGAAAGTAAAGTTCGAAAAAGAAGAAGAAGGGTATTTATAATGACTCAATGACGGTTCAAAATCGGTAATGGCCAACCATCGACTAACGCACATTAAATGCCTGGTAAGCTCTTATTATTTTTGTTACTTTGTTCATATTTTCCAGCGAAATATTTATTTAATTCAAGGGCTACCTAGCTCAAGGATCAAAACTATACATTTCATTTGGTTTACTTATATTTGCAGTTAATTTATGTTTCCTCTCAATTTGTCCTAAGTAAATCATGTGTTTTAAAATTATAATATAAATTCAATTGTTATCCATTTCAGGATAAACAAACGGAGTACTATCGTTTAGCGTAACATTAGCTAGTTAAAGAGCTTACATATTTGTGAAATTTAACCCGTCGTCACAAAGGTAGATTAATATTTTATTTTAAACAAAGAAATGAATTTGAAAAAAGAATTTTCACTTGGGCACATAAATCAAATAATATAGGCGTCATTATTAAGGTCCTAAACGCCAAAAAGAAAAATGAAAAGAAGAGACACAAAGGAAAGGTGGATTGGCTGGATCTGCTCGTGCGGTGAATGGCTGACAACTCTGCTCTCTACTGGACTTATCTATGACACAGTTAATGTGAGTCAGGGTCTCAGTAGTTCACAGTTCACACTCATAGTTCACTTCTTTTCTGGACCCAAAACTTTTTTTCTCTTTTTCTTTTTTCTAATTTATCGGATACTCCTATTTGATATCTGTATTGGTGCATGGGACTAATTCATACTTCTTCATTTTCAACTCAGAACACGAGACTTATGGTCTAAAAGCCTTTTTAACTGCTTCTTACTCATTTACTCTCCGTTGTCTAAGAAAAAAAAAACTTGTCATGCACGAGGTAATTAATAGGTACAATTTACAGTTTGTCCTTAATCTCAAAAAGCAATTTTAAATTAGAATTGACTTGAAAAAACAAGAGTAAAAAGGTACGAATGAAAATGAAATACACTTTGGTTTTTCTTTCGCGTCTTGTCGCCTTCAAAAGTTGCCCTTGTCTTACTTAGGAGTAAGTATTAAGCATGACCATTTTTCTCGACATATATACTTTAAAATGCAATCAAATTAATGTAACATTATGCAATCAAAAAAGATTTTACACTTAATAAGCGAAAAAGAAATCTATGTCCTGTTCCTTTCATCAGCATATAGTATTTATTATGGCATTTAAAAAGGAAGTAGAAATCTCGAATACATCAGCGAAGAATGAAATAAGTTGAAAAGTGGAGTCGCGTAAGCAAATTCCACCAATTTTAGTGAAAGGGTGATGTGATTTTTTTTCTCCATGTAAATAAAGTGCACTTACGTCATGAAAGCAATAATTCTTCCTTATTATCATCATCTCTACTTTTCTTTCTTCTTTTACTTTACGGAAAACTTTCAACTTTCAAGGAGCCGGGAAATAAAATAAAAAATCTACCTCCTTTTAGTTTCTTCAGGAAAGGTAAATAAGAAAAAAGAAATAACTATGAAGAAAAATCCTAGCTAATTTCTTCTTAATCCAGGTAAAAACAAGAGCATCATTGGAAAGAATATTAAATAGCGGGCCCATTTATGTTTTTATTCATCTCGCAATATAGAAAAGAAGAATTGTGCTGTGTCAGGTCTTGCTCCCAGAAGCACTATTAGTGGCATTCTGGACCTTATTATTAGTGAGTGGTCCTTTATTTCTCAGATTCTTCCCATAATTCATGACAAACAGCTTGTTTGATTGCTATTTGTCTTCATCGATAATGGCTTTCCCTTTCTCTCAACCGGAGAAAGAGGAGACACATGACAGAAAACTCAACAATGACCTAAGAAAAGGTCGAGAAATTAAAACACATTTCCCTGCCAGCTACAATATCATGCTAATATTTCGGTTACTGGAAATGTGAAATAGATTGAAATTAAAATCTTTATGTTTTTGCCTCTGTACTTGATTTACTTGATACTTATGCATATGGTAGTTAATACTCACAGCTTGTTTGGATGGTTGTTCCCCCTGTAGCGTAATGTTTGTTTTGATTGTTTCATTAAAATTTGTTGTATTGTATTGTTAAATTTATTGTTCCGGAACAATGAAAAATCCCCTTTTTTGAAACTACTGATTTGGTATGGTGGGTTCGTTTTCTATTTTTCTTTTCAATTATACCCTAACTTATTACTCCACAATCCTATTTCACCTTTTACCTTTTTTTTCTATTTTAACGCCAAATCTCCAACCTATAACCTACTTTATTTTTTTTCAGTACTTCTGTCGCTAACGTTAAAGGTGTTTTGCGGCCTTTTATTTTATTTTTTCTCCTAATTTGCTTTTAACTCAATTTTAATTAGCTGTGCTCCTTTGTTTTGCCTTCTTCTGACTCGCTCATTTGTTCTGCTTTCTTAAGGTGTTTTGCCTTCTTCTGTTTTATTTTTTTAAAATTATTTTTAAGCATAATTTTTGATAAATTTAATGTTTAAACAATTAAGGGTATTTTAGTAAACTATCAGTTTGTGACGACCCAAAGGGTCATCACTTGTTTTCTTACCCATTCTGTACTTTTGAGGCCTTAAAAACCTCATTAAGGGTTGCCTCGATTTGCATGGGCAGTCTGAGCGCGTATCCGGAAAACTTAAATATGAATTATGTGAGAAAAATGCTAAATTTTGATATTAAATTGAATAAATTTGACATCGATCAATATTTTGGGTAAACGGACCCGGACCCGTAATTTGACGGTCTTGGAGGGTCCGTAGGAAAATATGGGGCTTGGGCGTATGCCCGGAATCGAATTCCGAGTTCCTAAGCCCGAGAAATGAATTTTTGTGTGAAATTATTTTCTGGAAATAATTAAGGAAATTAAAAATGAAATTTGATTGAAAGACTGTGGTATCGGGCCCGTATTTTGGTTTCGGCGCCCGGTACAAGTCTTATATATGGTTTAAGCGCTTTCTGTAAAGTTTGGTTGAAACCGGACGTCGTTTGACGTGTTTGGACTTAAAATAGAAATTTGATGTTTTATAAAAATTTGGAAGGGATCATGGATTTTGAGGCTTAATTCGATGTTTTATGATGTTATGTTGGCGATTTGATCGCACGAATAAGTCTGTAGGATATATTTGAGGTTTTGTGTGTATTTGGTTTGGAGCCTCGAGGGCTCGGGTGAGTTTTGGATAGGTATCAGATTGCATTTTTGAATTTTTGAAAATCTGGTATAAACAGGCCTGCAGGCTTCACATTTTCGCAAATGCGAACTTGCAAATACGAAGGCTGGATCGCAAATGCGAAACCAGCCCAGGCCTGCTCGGCTCGAAAATGCAAAACACTCCTTCACAAATGCGAAGGTTGAGCTTCCGCAAATGCGAAGCATAATTTGCAAATGCGAAGTGCTTCTATTTGACCTGAGTTCGCAAATGCGAACTATTGTTCGCAATTCCCATAATTGATCGGGGTTCGCAATTGCAAACCCTAGTTCGCAATTCCCATATCTGCAACTTGCATTTTCTATACTTAGTCGAATTTTGGACCATTTTTCACCCCACTTTCAAAACACAACTCCTTAGGCGATTTTTCAAGAACAAGACTTCTTCCAAATAATTTGTAAATCGATTTTTACTTAATTCTTTCAATCATTAACATCATTTAACATGCTTTCAACTTAAAATCAATGATTTTTATGGGTGAAATTGGGGATTTTGGGTAGAATCTAATTTTTTCCTAAAATTAGGGATTTGGACCTCAATTTGAGGTCTAATATCAAAACAAATCATATATTTGGACTTTTGGTAGGGGTGTTCAAAACTGATCCGAACTGAAGCTTAATGGCTTACTGGTAACGGCTTAACGGCTTTACGGACGGGGAACAGATTAAATTTTTTTTATTAACGCCTTATCGGTTTGGGGGCGGATTATTCAATTTTCTTAACGAAAAATCCGTTAACCCGTTATATATATATATATATATATATTTAAAATTTATTTTTATTTATATGTATTAAATATAAAAAAACTAAATCAAGTTTCAAGTAATCAAGTTATATTAAATGTCTACTTATATATATTAAATTTAAAGTAATCAAGTTTCATACTAACATACATATTCACTAAATTAAATAAGTAATGTATATATGTGGCAGTGACACCACTTCAGTTGGATGTGTGAGTTTAGCACGGTTAATATTTTTGTTCAACATACAGCTAGAGAAAAATGTTTCCATGTTTTTTGTTGTGCTTTTGGTATCATGCTTCTCATTTGTGATAATTGGTTTAAATTCAGCTGGGTACTATGATTCTGATGACAACATCCTCTAACACTTTCCTTGTTGGCCTCAATCATCATTTGTGAAACTGGATCTGGATTACTACCTTTCTTCGTAAAGTGCTGAACCACTTACCTATGCGTTACTTCCGATTCATGCTCTATAATCAGTTAAGTTATTTCATGTCCAACAGGGAGAACACAATTTAGTAAATATGTATGTTAGGCCGATAACCGCCCGATAAAAGCTAAACCAATACCAATCCACCCGATATCTTATCAGGTGGCTAACAGATTAATATATTTAAAAGCCGATAACCGTTAAGCCAAACTGTTAAGAGTAGAAAACTGCCCAATCTGCCCGATAAGAAGCCCTAATTCTTGGGGAATGGGTAAGCGGGTTTTGGTTCGAACCTCGAGTTTTGACCATGTGGGCCCGGAGGCGATTTTAGAATTTTTGGGCAAAACTTTGAGAAATTCATTTTATGCATTCAAATTAATTCATTTAGTGTTTATTGAAGTACTTAAGTGACTTGTGATTTGATTCGAGCGGATTGGAGGTGGAATCACAGGGAAAAGCTATTGTTGAGGCTTGAGTTGAGTTCAAAGCATCGAGGTAAGTGTTTGGTCTAATCTTAGGTTGAGGGAATAAGAGTTGAGTCTTATTTGTTACTTGCTAATTGTCGAGTACGATGTATAGGCATGGTGACGAGTATCTATACATTAATGTCTAGCATGACCGTGAGTCCTTATCTTGTTAATAGTTTGAATTTTGTTATATCTTACATGCTTAAATGATGACTTCTATATGTTGTAAAAAGTATATGAAAGGAATTGTGATCTTTAAACTTCGTGGATCGTTGGCTCGAGTTGAAATACAAATTGTGAAGGTATATGAAATGAGTAAATCTTTGGAGCATTGGCTCGAGTGATATTGTGAACTATGAGATGAAAGTGAAAGAAAGAGAAAGAGTTATTGGTTTATTCCCTTACCGGGACGTTTTGTTGTTTTGTTGATTTTCTCTCTTGCCGGGATTTAATTATTTAATTGTGTTCCCTTGTCGGGATTTCCATTATTATTCTGTTTATTCCTTTGCCGCTTGTTTGTGATTGTTGTTTGGGTGAGGAAAAGCGTTAAAGCACGAAGGGTGATGTCGTGCATTATTTTATTATTATGAGGAAAGAGAGTAAAGCACGAAGGGTGATGCCGTGCCGCACGACGTACCATTTTGTCCCAATTCTATTGATTATATGCGAGGAAAGAGAGTAAAGGTACGAAAGGATGATGCCGTGCACATTTTATTATATCATTGATTGGCGAGGATGGGAGTAAAAGCACGAAGGATGATGCCGTGCACTTATTATCGTTTGTTATGATTTCTTATTGTCATCAGTTCAAGTGCATTAATTGTCTTATTCCACTATTACTGTGATTTCTTATGTTGACATTTTCCTTTAGTGTGTTACTTGTTATTATTGAATCAAGGTATCCTCGTGCAACGTTAGGTCTCGAAATTATGCAATAATTTCTACATGTTTATGTTACTTAATTGCTACTTGACATTCGACATAGTAAATACTAAATTTCCTAATTTGCTCCTTAAAGCCCATAATCAATTGCTACTTATCATTATTTGTTTTCCTCAGTGAATCATAATTATTGTGTACTTGTTATCTTATGAATTCGTATTAATTGTTGCGTTAATTAGAGTAAATTTCATTTGGAAGAAATGTGGATATAGTGATATGGGAGTGGGTGGTACGCCTACCACGGGATTTGATGAAATGAAAGCGGGTGGTACGCCTACCACGGAAACACATGGGAAATGGGATCGGGTTGCACGCCTGTATCGAGATGTGAACAGACGGTGAAATCTGCTTTTGTTCTCCTTATCCGTGTTAGAGATAATTTATTGATGTTCCTTATTATTCTCTTGAACTTTTGTATTATCTGTTATCCCCGAAGCATGTTCCCTTCCCATTTAAAATGGTTATTCTTGTTATTTTCTCGCTGTATATATATATATATATATAACTGCACAGGTTGGTATGGTAGTCCTGTCTAGCCTCGTCACTACTTCGCCGGGGTTAGGCTAGGCACTTAGAAGCACATGGGGCCGGTTGTGCTGATACTACACTCTGTGCTCTTTTGCACAGATCCAGGTATCAGACAACAGTAGTAGCTCGGGAGCCATCCTTCAGCCCTCCGAGACACCGAGGTAGCCTTGCAGGCATCCGCAGGCCCGATGTCTCCTCTATCCTTATTTATGTTCTGTTATCTCTTGTATTCGAGACAGACAATGTTACTCTCTTTCAAACGGTTGTGTGTAGTAAATCTTAGTAGTCCATTAATGTTATGACACCAGTTCTGGTTAGAGGCATATGTGGATCTTCCTTATTATTTTGGTTTATTTTGTTTAAGTCTTTCGCTAAATTACAAATTCCGTTGTTGTTTAATTATTTATTTCCTGCTAAATTAATTGATAAAAATGGATCTAAAACAAAAGTACTTATGGATTCTAAATGTGTGACTTGCCTAGCTTCTACGAGTAGGCGCCATCACGACCTCCGAGGGCGGAAAATCCAGGTCGTGACACAGTTACAGTACAACACGATACAGTTAAACCAGACATAAAAATATTATTTAACAATAATAAACAATATAATCTAGGGAAAAGGCCAAAAAAGTACCCCTACTATTGAAATTTATCCACGTTAGCACCACGTTTTACTTTCGGCTAAAATAATACCTGTCGTTATTAAAGTAGGAGAAATAGTACCCAAATCTAACAGAGCTCCTACGTGGCAACCGGGTCCCTCTTAATAATGTTCCAACTAACTAATAAATTGCCAACTAGACTATTACAACCCGCCCCACATAATAACCTGCCCCATTTGATAACCCCTCCACCTAAAAACAATCTCAGTCGAATAAACCTAGGGTTCAAGCTCAAATTCCTCATCTTTGCCTCTTTCTTTCTCCTTTGCTCGACTCTATTTCTCTCATCTTCATCAATGTCGCAGAGCAGTACTTCTTCTCAGAGAAGGTGTCGATGTGGTATTATTGCCAACTATTTCACATCAACCACTCCTCTAATCCCGGTAGGAAATTTTATAAATGTGCACGCCCTAAGGTAAGGTTTCGATGTGAATTTGTTTAATCCCTATAATCTTTTTAGCTGTTTTGATTTGAAAAAAAAATTGAATCTTTTTAATGTTTCTTTGGCAGAATAATTCATGTGGTTATTTCGAATGGGAAGATGAAATAACCACGGATGGTTCCCAACTTGAAATAAGAGACTTGAAGTCGTCTTTGAATGACATTTCAATTGAAAGAGATATGTTGAGAAAAAAATTAATTGACATAGAAGCCATGAACAAATTAGAAGATGCTAAAGTTAAAAAATTAGAAGAAAAAGTTGTACAACTAATGATGGTGATTATTGGTTCTTGGGCAATGTTTGTTGGATTCTTTGCTGCCTGGATAATGAAGTAGAATTAATTATTTAGTTAATTATCATGCTGTAGTCAATTGACATGTTTTGTTTAGTTTGGTAGGGAACTAATTAACAATGTAACAATGTAGTGAATTGAGTTAGGATTTCATGTAACTGTTGTTTGGGCTCAATGTTACCTTCTATTTAGCCTATGTATTCTGACGTTTTTGTACTGAACTAGCTTAAGTTAATTTTCAGTTTTCTGTGGGATCAGAAGTGAGTAAAATTGGTGGTAATAAATCAGACCCAAACTGGTACTAACACACAAAATTTAATACAACCATGACTTAATTCTCAACATCAGACCAAAACTGCATCAGCAAAGTAAACACGACTAAACAGCATCAGCATCAGACCAAAACTGCAAAAATATGAGACATGCCCATGACTTAATTCTCATGACTAAAACTCAACTTTTAACACAACATCAGCAACAAAGTAATAACATTCATAACACCAACAAAGTAATGACTTAATTCAGACCAACTTTCATAACATTCATAACACCAATCACATTCATAACATTCATAACACCACCACATTTAAGGGACCCCTGTTTTAATTACATCAACCACCAAAAAAAGAGATGCAACCAGCCAAAATATATACTGTCCTAGCAGTAATTACATACTGTCCTAGCAGCCAAAAAATTACAAGTCTTGTCATTCACAAAAACTTTCACTGTCCTAGGAGTAATTACATATAGTTCAAGTCACATTACTTTTGTGACTTGCCATTACCCTTTCTTGTTACAGCTTTCTTTGTCACACAAGATGAGTCACCAACAAAATTAATTGTCCTTGTTATAGGTGGTATGGTTCCTTGCTGTCTCATAAGCAGTCTTGTCCTTTCTTCAGAGAAACTCCCTGGCCTAATTTCTGGGGGAAAATCTGATTCAAAATCTGGTGGCATAGTGTTGTTAGGAGGCTTCCTTTGGACTGATGGAGTTGGCATAAACTAAAATTGAGAGGCTTGTACTGGATGACTTGACTAACTTGCTTGACTGAACAGTGGTGCTGAAAGATCTATCTCCTCCTCAGCTGGTACATTTGAAGCAAGTGGTGACATGGGCTGCTCCTCATTACTGTCTTGAGTTGCTAAACACCTTTGCCTCTTTGCTTGCTTGCCCTTTTTCTTACTTGCCATTAGTTGCTTTCCTTTAGAATTCTATTTAACAAATAGGTAAGAGTAAATAGGTAACAAATAGGTAAGAATTCTATTACCTTTGCACAACCCCTGGCATTGTGTCCTGGCTGACCACATGTGGAACACTTCATTATCCTCCCCTTCCTGGACTGCATCCATTCACCTTGTCTATTGACTGTTTCATTTTTTTCTCTTGTTCTTTTGACTTTAGGCCTGCCAGCCATTGAAGTCATTACTGGTGGTTCCATAGCATGAGGTGCTTCAACCTTCCAGAATTTATCTCCTCTCACTGGTTGAAGTTTATGTGAATATGCTAGGAGATACGCCTCTTTGGAGTACCACCAGTGTATTTCAATCACAGGATTAACCTTGTTGTGTTGCATTGCTTTGATTGCATGAGGACAAGGAATTCCATTAAGGTCCCATGTCCTACATGTGCATCTCTTGGTGACCATATTCACTGTGTGCCTGTCACTATCTTCACTCACTTCATACCCTTCTTGACCATTGGAATGAACAAGACACTTGTTTGCAATCTTCAAGTATTGGTTATACAGTTGCATTGTTTGGGGACTGAAGTCATTACTCCATGACATCACATCAGATTCATGTTCCCTTAGCATGTTCATAACCTTTACTCTAATTTCCTCAAGCATCTTGATAATTGGCTTGAATCTTGCTTCCTTGATCCATGAGTTGAATGACTCTGTTAGGTTGTTGTCAACAGAATAGTTCTTGCAAACAGTGTCAAAGTATGCTCTACTTCAACTTTCAGGTGGGTACTTCATCAAATGTTCAACAGCCTCCTTTCCATCTTCATCCACTTGTGCCATATTCCTTAATTGGTCTTTAAAATCTTCCTCATATGTGCTCCATGCAGCCCACCATAAGTACTTCTTATATTTCCCACGTCCCCATTTTTTGCACCAATTTACCTCTATGTGCCTTACACAATATCTATGGTGTGCCTCAGGAAGAACCAAGTGGACTGAATCAATCAAACCCTTAAAATGGAAAAATAGTAAAGAAATGCATCAAAAACTGAACATCTCCAGTAATGCAATAGTGGAACAAACCAATTAAATGCAGTAATGAAACTGTAATTAAATGCAACAGTAATGAAACTAATGAGATGCTACAATGAAGAATAATGAAATGCAACAGTTATAAACTAATGAGATGTTACAGAACAGTAATGAAATGCAATAGTTATGAACTAATGAGATGCTATAGAACAGTAATGAAATGCAACAGTTATGAACTAATGAGATGCTACAGAACAGTAATGAAATGCAACAGTTATGAACTAATGAGATGCAACAAAACAGTAATGAGATGCTACAGTTATGAACTAATGAGATGCAACAATGAAGAATAGAGACAAAAGTTTACTAAATGAAACAGTAAAGTCATACCTTTTGCATATCTGAAATAAATGTAATCCCTTCTCCACTTTTAAGGTCCAATGAATGTTGTAGCAGCCTTAAGAACCAACTCTATGTCACTTTGGTCTCTTTATCAACAACAGCCCAAGCTAAGGGATAAAAGTGCCTCATAGAGTCTTGGCCAACAGCTACTAATAGTTGACCCTTGCATTTCCCTTTCAGAAAGGTTCCATCCAACCCAATGAATGGTCTCAACCCACTCTTGAACCCCATTTTCAATGCATGAAAGCAGATGTACATTCTTAGGAATCTTCTTTTACCTTCACTAAGTGCATCCTTTGAAATATTAATCACCACATCTGTTCCTGGATTACTAGACCTTAATTCATTAGCATAAGCCTCAAGCTTGTTGTACTCATCTGCAAAACTACCCTCCATCTTCTCCAATATCATTCTCTTGGCTCTTTTACACTTTGAATGACTAACATTGATGTTAAATGCATCTTTTACACTTGCCATAATCTCCTTAATTTTAAGCTTAGGATTATCTTGCAGCTTGCTCTTAAAGTAAGCAGCTATGGTATTTGCATTCACCCTATGGTTATCATATGCAGTATTACACTTATGTTCTTCATTTAATGTCTTGAATTTAATACCAGGACCTTTAGAGTCTTTGAAAATATGACAAACAAAGGGGCAGTCTTCATCTACACATCTGTACTTAAGTTTTGGGGGCAACTCTTGAGTTTTTTTAACCCATAACCATTAGCAAGGGAATATAGGTTCATGAATTTTCTAGCTTCTGGAATGTCTTTGAATGTCATGGACTTGTTTAACTCCTTATACTCAGTCAATTTATCAGATATCTTCCTCTCTTTTTCTCTATGCAGTAGTTCTAATGAATCAGATTCACTGTCAGATTTATTTGAAGAATCAGAAGACTGACAGTCATGTTCTTCACTGTCATCTGAACTACAGTCAGTAGCTGCATCAACTTCTATCATGTTAGGCTCAATGTGGTGGACTATATTATGAACATTAACAGTTAACTCACACTCATCTACAACAAAGAAGTCAATAACCTTAAACTGATCACTAACCAAAGACAATAGAGTCCTAACACCTTCATCACATTCTATTTCATAATATCTACCACTAGGCCCATTCACAATTACTTGTTAAACTCTAATAAACCCCAACTTAGAAGTAAATTCATTTACTAAAAAGTTATAAGACAATTGGCCAGAGTTAAAACCTTTAATAGTGTGCACAAGTTTCCTTTAGTATAACACTTGTGGTCTCTTTATCCAATCACCATTATAGCGAAAGATTAGATCCAATAACACCATTGCATATAAGCTGCAGAATAAGAAAGGGAAATGTTTTACAAATTCCAACATTACAACCTATATAATATGTTGACACAAACAACTACAATAGTGTGCTGCTACATATGAAGACAAAGATACATAAACAAACAAAGAAAAATAGTAGGCTGCCACACATGAAGACACAACTACAATAAATAAAGAGAAATGTGGGACTAAGTTTATAAACAAAACAAAAAAAATTAATAATCTGACCCACTTGTCTCTTAAATCAATACAATTGTATAAGAAATAGGGGACCAAACACCCAAAATAACCACGATAAAGAAACAGATCCAACACAAAGGGGACCCTTTTCTGTCAAATACCATATATGTAGGACCACAAAAATTGAAACCCTAAACCGGAATGAAAAGAATATACCAGATAGGGATTATTCGAATACAAAATACAAACCCTAAACCACCAGTAATAAAGACCAAAAAACGAAAGAAAATACCAGATAGAGATTATTCGATTAGAAAATACAAACCCTAAACCACCAGTAACAAAGACCAAAAAACAAAAACAAATACAGGGTTAAATCGAGTATGAACACCACATGCAAACAAAAAAAACAAAGTCGGACACACCTCCAAACTGAAAAATACATATACATATAAATCAGTCAAAATCCTAGTCAAAGAAACAAAAAATCAAACTAAATCCAACGATATCCTTCCGTCCATACCAAAAACAAAACAAAGAATGACGATAAATTTAACAAGGAAATAGGTGTACCTTCGTATGCATCAACGATGAAGATGATGAAGACAAGTTTTACAGTGAAGAGAGAAGGTGAGAGATTTTTTTAAAAATGAAGGTGAAAGGTTTTGACCGGCTTGGGTTAATTTTTAGGTGTAGTTATTAAAACATTTGGGGCGAGTTATCAAATGGGGCGGGTTGTAATAGTCTAGTTGGCAATTTAGTAGTTAGTTGGCACATTATTAAGAGGGACCCGGTTGCCACGTAGGAGCTCCGTTAGATTTGGGTACTATTTCTCCTACTTTAATAATGGCAGGTATTATTTTCGCCGGAAAGTAAAACTGGGTACTAACGTGGATAAATTTCAATAGCAGGGGTATTTTTTTGGCCTTTTTTCCTATAATCTATCCAAACATAGTATTCATAAAATAACACGATACAATATGATACAATACAATACAGACTTGAATTGTCTAATGATAAAAGTGGTTAGTTGATGGGGTTTTTGGCATGTTATAATAACATATTCGTATAATTGGCAGAAAATAGCTCTAATTATAGATATTGACATCAAATAGCCAATAAATGTATATCACAATAATAATATGTATATCACAAATTTATTTTCTTCTTCGTCTATACCAACATATATTTAAATTTTTATTCTCATTCTTTGTGTATAAATAATATTATTCTTTGTATATCAATAATATAAAATTATACATATAGTTATTGCTGCCTTTATATTAATGTATATCATAATAAAAATATTATATTATTTGTATATCACAGTTTATAGCACATCGGACATGTGTATACCAAAATATATATCATAAGTTTATTTTTCTTCTTTATGTACATCAAAATTTAATTTTCTTTGTATACCAAAATATTATTTACTCCCACAATTATATTTATTATTTTTATATTTTAGAACTTGCATAAACTTGTTATGTCAAAAATTTATTTTTCTTTTTTGATCAATAATTAATAATTATATTATTTGTATGTCACAGTGTATAACATAATAATAATGTATATAAAAAAATTAAATTTTTATTTTCCTTCTTT
Organism: Nicotiana glauca; assembly: GCA_026770625.1. Classification (NCBI taxonomy): domain Eukaryota; kingdom Viridiplantae; phylum Streptophyta; class Magnoliopsida; order Solanales; family Solanaceae; genus Nicotiana; species Nicotiana glauca. Next base: position 28,911 of record MU711045.1, on the reverse strand, counting down.
GTATAACACATTTCAGAATGAAAACTCAAGTTCAAGACCACATGTGTATCCCCTATTGTAACCCATGTATATTTCTATGTACATCAGTAATATCTCATGTATAATATGTGTATCTGTGTATATCTATAAAAATTTATGTTATATATACGATATACAATGTGATATACACGGGCGTCCATAAAAAAATTATATTGTACACCGATATACAAAGTGATATATATATAGATGTCCTTAAAAACTTGTGTGTAATATACACTGATGTATACGATATACAACGTGATATACACATATCGCAGTGGGATTTTTAGGTCCAATTTTTTTTCCCTGAAACCAGTCTAAATCACTTATAATCTTGCTTAAATTTTGTATATAGCCTCGTTTAAGTATTTTCAACCAATTTCAATCACACCCACTCATTCAATCCAACCAAAAAAAGGATTAGTTTTTGTTAATCTTGATGAAATTTTATATATAGTCTCGTTTGAGTATTTTCAACCAATTTCAATCACACTCACTCATTCAATACAACCAAAAAAATAAAAATAAAGAAAGAAGAAAGAAGAAAAACAAAGTTGAAATATATTTTTTCTCTCTTAGTTTTTTCTTCTGATTTTCTCAGGTGTGAGATCGACCTTACCTTTTCATCTCACTGATTTTTTTTCATAATTTGCAAGAATTTTCGCTAAACTATGAGAGCAAAAGAGAAGAGATAGAAGAAGAAATACAAGGAGAGAAAAGAGAAGGGAAGGTAAAACATGTGTGTAATTCTTTTTTGAGAGAGAATATAAAAAAGAGTACGTTTTTTTAGGATTTGACTATGTAATGCCAATTATTTGGGGCTATCTTTGTCAAACCAAATATAAGGTTAAAAAATTATTAATTCCTGTTATGGGTTGTTATAGGATGTCAATTTTTGAATTGTCTGCTAGGCCGACTATAAGGCTCGGCAAGTAAGGCATATGTTTTAGGTCCCCTATTTCGAGAAGCCCTAATTTTGTAAGAAATAGGTTATATATATTTTTCGTTTTTAAAAGTGTAAGTATTTTATAGTAAAAATTTATTATTGTGCAGTTGATATGATTGTTGAGCGATGAAAAAGTCATCTTGGCTAAAATAAATATATCATTATTATTTCCTTAAACTGATGTTACTTTCATTTTTTAAATGCTTAACAGTTGCCTCAACGGAAAGAAAATTTTCAAAATAAAAATACATAAGATCAACGTCTTAAGAGTGATTAATTCAGTTACTATATTATCAATTGAAAAATATAATTATTAAAGAAATCGATTATAAAAATTATGGGCCTCTAATTATAGTGAAATTTAAAAATAGCCAGATTTACAACTAGTCATTCAAAAATAGCCCAGTTTCAAAAGTAATCAAAATTTAGCCACTTTTCATGTAAAGATAAATCTGAGCGAAAACACTGTTCAAAACCTGGAAAATATGCCAGTATATTATATTGGAATTCCAGCATAAGTATGCTTGAACTCCAACATATTATACGGGAGTTCCATGATAACTATGCTGGAACTCCAGCATAATATGTTGGAGTTCCAGCATAAGTACACTAGAACTCCAGCATAATATACTGGAGTTCCAGCAAGTATAAATGTTCCAGTATAATATACTGGAGTTTGGAGCACCGGTGTTCCAGTTACCCGTATATTATACAGGAGTCAGCAAAGTATACCGGTCCAGCATAATATGCTGGAGTTCGTACACAGATGCACCGAACTTTAGTATATTATGCTGGACCGGTCTCTATTGTAGCAAAATATTGGCTATTTTTCATTGACTTCGTAATCGGTGGCTATTTTTAAATGACCAGTCTGAAAAACTAGTTATACCGTGCTATTTTTATCTAATTATGTCGAGTCACTCCCGATTGTTTGTTCGATTGTTGATGATAACTTTAATGGACCGTTTATATATTTTACCTTCTAATTTTGTTATGTCTTTTTTCCGAGACTATTTTCAATCTCGTGGAGAAAAGATAAAATTTAATGTTTCTTTTTCATTTTTAGGTCACGAACGCTAAAATTTAACCGTTCATTATAGGTGTGAGTTTTCTCTCCGTTTATGTGAAAATAATCATGTAGAAAGTGTGGAGGGGACTTCTAGTTGATGTTATTCGAAGTGAGTTTCTTCTCCATTAAAAGGCGATTATGTAAAATGGTTCATTACTTTTCATATTTAACCAGCACCATAACTAATGAACATAATCAATAAAATCTTTGGTAATAACCAATTGAATTTCCTGCCCGATATTCGATATCTACATTGAAGTCCGACTAAATTTAAATTTGTGCCGCCTAGAGTCTCATTCGGGAAAAAAACGCTTCTTACCAAGAATTATTTCATATCCAAGATTCGAACCCGAAATTTTTTATTAAGAAAAGAACAGTCAAATTCGTTGTGGTGTTAATAATTGAAAGTGTTGGTAGTTGATAGTGATCATATGTTTCCCACTAACATGGGATGGCAATTGGTAAATGTAATGATGCCTCCAGAAAGGCTACTCTATCTTCTGCCTTGGAATCCCACTTTGGTCAGTTACTAAAGTCGCACTTGTCTCATAAAACAGTTTAGTGCTTATGAAAAAATTAAATTCTAATGGAAGAACTGTACGAAGCATATTGCATCTCCACGTAGTAATTAAGGGGTTAATATATTGTCTTGGTATGTGACAACAAATCTTATCTTTGGAATATGTTCATCTCATACAAATTCTTGATTAGAGCTTTGTGATTCCATTCTCAACTCAGTTATAAAATTGAAAGTTTAATGGTCATATTTGCACATGGAATGACCAATATGCCCATCCAAAGTTGCTGTTCGATATAAACTTGCCAAAATTCTTATAATCTTTGTTTAGTGCAGAATTTATTGCAAACTCATGAACTAATTGTCCTGCATTCGCCATTCAATTCATAATCAATTGAACAACCTTGTTATAAAATATTACTTAGGATGTATTTGGTTGGAAAATATTTTCCAATTATCCCATATTTAGTTGGTTTAAATGTTTAGGAAAATATTTTCTTAGTGAAGTCATTTTTCTCTCACCCCCTCACCCCACCCCTATGTTGGGAACGAAATAGTATGGTGTAGCGAACCCTAACAATGCAAAGCTTGATGAACGATAAATCAGACAATAAAGAAAATATACTAAAGAATAAGAATTATAATGGTCAATTGACCTACATATAAAAACTAGTATAAAAATATAACAACTATTGAAAGAAAAATCTCCCCAAAACAAGACTCTTTAGTGACTACGTTATGGATGTCATTGTTGTTGTTGTTGTTGAGAGAAGAAAACGTTAATTTATAGAAGTACAAAACTTTCTCTTCCAAGAAAGAATAAGGCATATGATGAAGATTTATTCCTTTTAGGAGTCTTTTTCCCATAAAAGAAAACCTAATATACTGGAAATTCAGAGCAAAAACACCTTATCCCGACTACCAGACCCTCCCCCTTGCCATCTTCACTACCCCTACCAACCCCACCCCTACACTTGCCACCGCCATCCTAGTCCCGAGACCCCGACATACCTGTCTCCCAAGCCCTTACCCATTTCGTCGCTTATCGTGTTTGCCTAAATTATATATCTTTCAAAAATAAGTTTCTGATACCACTTATTTTCCAGGAAAACATTTTCCTTTGTACAAAACACACCCATAATGTCAATATTTTCCAGCTTGGTTGATTAGTCATCTGAACTTTATTCCTAGTTTGATATAGCCTTTATTGATCATCCTCTCTAAAGTCTAAACTCCAGTGGTCATGCACACTCTTGACAGTCCAATATGCAAATCCAAATGTAGCAAGCCCATATACTCTTAACTGAGCCTTAGCAAATTTTTGGTACTCCTCTTTCAATGCTCCTTTCACTTCCCATTCAGCTACCCATTTCCCTGAAAATCATACAGTAAACTGCTATAACTTAATCTCCAGTAGTAGGCCTTTCGGATCATCTTAACGATCTTCGTTCTTGTCCTATGGACCATTTGAATAGTGACATATTTGTCTACTGTGGAGTAGAAGAAAACTAATTACTTTAGATTTACCAACAAAAAAGGAGGACCATTTGATGTGGTCACAAAGATTAGTTACTTATATTGACCTATCTCTATGAAGGTAATTGATGTTTTCTTAGACTGTCAAATAGTCAGAGAAAAGGTTGTAGTAATGCACATCAATGGCTGAACCCACCCTTAAGGCTACTAGCAAGAGGAAAAAGCTCAGAAGCATATCGATTTGAAATCACTATATAAACTGTTGACGACTGCTTGCGAACCAGCTCTCTAGTATTTGATTAGGTTCTCACCAGGAGATCTAATGGGTAGCTCAAAACCAAAGAAGCTTGTATTCTTTTGCATGCCTAAATGTTCATATATTAAATCATTAAATCAAGTATTGAGAAAGAAATATTCTAGGTTAAAAAGTCCAAACTGAGAGAGCAACATGGCTGCAGCAGATGCTATCTTTAACTCTATTATGAATTGAACGACTTAATTCCTGTATTGTGAGTTAGAAAATAAATTTTAGTATGTAAAGAAGCAGAACCAAAAAGGCGCCACAAATAACTATGCAGGCAAGTGGCAACCTGATGTTTTATACTTCAATACCACACAAGAGGGGATAATTTGTGTGGTGACCAATTTTTCGCTTAAGCTATTTATGGAAGGACCTGATTCTTCTACGTGTTTCTTAACTTGCTATTGAAGAAATAGTAAATGCGGAAAGTAAAGAACACAAGTGTTTTACGTGGAAAACACCTGGCTCAAAAGCTTGAAAAAACCACGACCTACCTTCCAGTAGGATTTTTCCAAACTCTCTACTAAAATCACTGAGCCAAAAATTACATTTACAAAAACTCTTTTGTAAACCTAGGACTAACTCTAATCCCGTTGTAGCACATAACCTCAACTGTTGCGACAACTTCAAGTTAACTCTAACTTGAAAACTCTGAGTACCTAATACAATTGCTTCTAGATAAGCTGAAAGGTACAATATGAAAAATACCTACTACAATTGAACTAGAATAAAAGACAGACACTTGTAACTGGTTCTTCTATCTGGTTTAAGTAGCTTCAGGTTTGCACGCTTGAATCACACACGAACTGCTTGCAAAATTGCCTTGCTATTTTGCTCTCAATTCACGTTTAACTTCTGCTTATGTGTGTTAACTATAAAAGAGAACAACACTGATATTTATAGAGTTAGTAAATAGAGATTGACTAGAATTCTGATGCTACTCTTCCTTGGTGAAAGAGTTCTAGTTGATCTCAACCTATAACTCCATCCTTCTCTTAAACCGTATTCTCTTTGAGCAAAGAGTCCTTCTCCTTATTCAATATGCAACCTTTTCGATCATGATCAGGAGATATTACTTCTTTCAAGATAAGTTCATCTACTTCACGTGCATCTCACATGCTTAAGTCTATCCATATCTGTGCTCCACTAGGATGGACCTCGTTCATGTCTGAGTTCCTTTGTCAGTCTTCAAAACTAACCTTTACTTGAGCCAACAAATTCCCCCTTTTTAATGATGACAAACTCTGTGCATTTTATACACTTAGGCCCTGACAGAACTCAGCTCAACATCAATACAAAGTTTAGAAATTTTTACTTATTACTTATCATCAAGGACCAGGTTCATTGGGTTATAAACATCACTATTCAGAATATAAAGCACAATATTTTTTTCCTCTTTTGGCATCATCGAAAAGTTGCATAAACAAAATGTGATTCCCAGATTTTAAACGATACTCATGGCCACTGGGGCAACTGCAAATGTATTCATGGATTAATCATCAGTAATCAATCTACACATATTGAAACTATCAAGGAAAGATAAACAATCAACAAAAAGGCAGCAAACTTCATTGATAGAGAATATGATACTGCCACAATCCACAGAAATAAACAAAACAGTTAAAACATGAGCAAAGAAGAAAAATTCCTAATCTGGGTCACTAAAAGGTCTAGACAAGGTTCAGGAAATGAAGGCTAAGGAAATTAAGGCTTGGAAGAACTAGAGGGTTGGGTTTTGGTTTGGAGAAGGTGCATCATGTCTTGAAGAATGCCGTCATTCTTCTCTTTTTCCTTTTTGAGCTCAGTTCTGAGAGTATCTCTCTCAGATTCAACCTTTGCCAAACGAGTCTTTAGCCTAGCTATCTCAGCATCCTTTGCCCCACTCTCCTGCAACAGAGCTCTGAACTTGCTATTGATGTGTGTCTTTTTATATGAACTAGGTTCATTAGGAATGGAATTGACCTCATAATCACAAGCAATCAGAGTATTGATTCCAAAATGGTCTTTGCTTGTGGCCATCTCCCACTTTTTCAGTGGTCACCTACGACGAGCAAGAACAATAGTGAGAATAAAATCATAAGGAGTGGCATGGGCCTTGGATCCAATGATAACTCTATCAATTAGCTTGATTATAAATCCATGCCAGTTGATCTGCCGCCCACTTTCAAGACACTCCATCAAAACCAAATCCATGTAGTTAGCAATATGTCTTCTTTCCTGTCTAGGCAGCAAACACGTGTTGACAAATTGAATAATACTTTTGGCATGGCTTCATTTCACTCTTATACACAACATTAACCTCATTCACTGTGACATCACAGAACTTTCTAGTAATGGCAAGGGCAGTAGGAATAGAGTCCAGACTCGACCATTTTTGCCTTGTGTAGTCATCATACCCTTCAGGAGGAATGTCAAGGATTTTACCCAGCCTTTTTGCATCAAAAGACACATGAACCCCTTTCACCTGGTTGGTAATTCTGCCATCCTTGACCTCTGCATTGGCCATGAACTCAATAATCTCATTTCTCGCCAGCCTGCCATCCAACTGAAGGACCATGTCTTTCCATCCCTGAACAACTAGAACATCAACCAGTCGAACCATCCCTGGTTCCTCCAAATCCTTCAAAAGTCTACCCTTCAAGATTGTTTGTTTTCCAAACTTGGCCAGCTTATCTGGTTTATTGTTAGATTCACCCTCTTCTTCACCACTCCAATCTTTTTCCTCGGTAATCTTAACTTGCTTGGCTTTCACAACAGACCTTGTTCTTTTAGCCAAAGAAGAGGGTTCAGAAGTCTTGGAAACGGATGGGGACTTCTTTGAAGAAGTCTTGGTCTTCTTGGCCTTAGGGGTCTGCACCTCCACAATCGCATGTTCACCCTGATGGACCGGGTCCATCTCATCCACATCAACAGCCTCAACAGGCTCTGCCATCTTAGCTTTCCCATCCATTCTTTTCTTCTTACTTTCTTCCATAGCTTTTTGCAACTCATCCTCACTCTGCTTCAACTTACTTCTTATGGCCCTTCCTTTTGGTAGAGGAATATCAGTAGTTGTTAGTGAAGCAGCCTTCCTTTTCTTGATAGTTCTTGCAGCGCTAGGAGGTTTTGGTATGGGAGTTCTCCTTTTCTTTGGTTTATAGCTGGCACCAACCTTCTTCAGAAGATCTACTAGGGTTTCCTCAATAGATGAACCAGGTTCATCTGTATGTGTACTGAGATTAACTAGCCCTTCAGCAGCTTCCCCTAAACCACTTCCCCCTGTTTTCTTGCTACTCTCGACCACCTTTTCTGGCTCAGCTCCACAGATAGCCAGTTTAACCGTTTCAAAGGTGGGTGAAGAATCAGCCACTTCTTTCCCTTTTCTCCTCACGCTACCGCTCACACACTCACTCTCTTTTTCTTTTTTGCTTTTATTTTTACCTCCTCTCCTTCTTGACTCAGGCGTTTCCACATCCACAACAGAACCAATCAAAACAAAATGATTATCTAGATTATCAGCTAAATTAGAAATTACCTCAATAGGGGGATTTTGCAAAGAAGTGACCTACTCCGAATCGGAAGACCAAGTTCCTTCCCTCTCACTCGTAGACTTGAAAGAATCATCAGAATTTTCAGAATCTTGGGCTTGACTAGCCTTTAATTTTGCATTTAATTTCTTTGAAAGCGCACCTGTAGCCACAGTTTTGCGAGCAAGCATCTTCACCCTCCTTCTCCTAGGTTGGGGGTTGTGCTGGGTTGATGAGTAGTGGAGGAATCAGAGAGGGTAGGTGGTGGAGGTGTCCTAGGGTTATCTTGAGGGTTGGTCATCTTCGTTAATTCTGGGAAAAAATTTTGATTAGAGTTTTGGAAGATAGAAGAGTAGAGAACATAAAAAAAAATTTGACGGTTTTGAGAATTATGGGAATGGCAGTGATGATGATGATAGATTTTAAAGGGAGAGGGTTAATTAATGTCCAACGACAGCTTTTTGTAGTCAATTAGAAGTCCAATCACTCTAAAATTTCAGGTTGAAAGGGCGGTTAACTTTCACTAGATTCTAGGCATTTTTATATGGTGATTAGTCTAATAGAAATGAAACTTGTTCAAACTCAAAAGGATTGGTTTTTCTGAAGTTTTTGAATATAGGTAGGACTCTGCTCATGAATCAAATATTAATATTTCTAATTGTGCAGAGTGTATTAAACATACCTCGTTATTCAGATGAACCAGTACTGATGAACCAGGTTTTTAACTAATAATGCTTTTGATCATGCCTCAATTTTCCAAAATAGAGAAAATTTTGTTAGAGATCAGAGTCATATCAACATATGGCACAGGAGTATACTATTTACAGTATGGAACTGAGTAAAGTTTTTTTTTTCATTGTGTATTCTGAACTGGTTTCATTAGGTGATCTTAATCATCCCTAATTCTAACTTGTTCCTTTCAAATCTTTCTCTACTCAGTTCTTTTGTAAAAATGTTAGCAATCTGCTTATCAGTAGAACAAAATTCTATAGTGATCAGTCCTTTCTCATAGTTGTCCCTTAAGAAATGGTGTCTAACATCTATGTGCTTAGGTCTCTTATGATGAACCGGTTTCTTAGTGATACTAATAGCACTAGTGTTATCACAAAAAATAGGGATGCAACCAACTTCAATACCAAAATCCATCAACTGCTCTTTAATCACAACAAAAAGCAGCAACAACATAATCAGCTTCAATGGTAGATAAGGCCACTGAATTTTGCTTTTTAGTATCCCAAGATACAAGATACAAACCAAAAAAGTGTGCCATACCTGAGGTGCTATTCCTGTTCACAAAGAAACCTGCATAATCAACATCAACATATCCCACTAGGTTAAAGTTACTACCTTTTGGATACCAAAGGCAAAGGACAATAGTGCCTTTCAAATATCTCAATATTCTCTTGACAATAGTCAAGCGGGATTCCTTTGGATTTTCTTGAAGTCGAGCAGAAAGCCCTACACTGAAAACAATTTCAGGTCTGCTAGTAGTAAGATACAAAAGTGAACCAATCATACCCCTATACCACTTCTGATCAACATATGAACCAGATTCATCTATGTCCAATTTTGTGGTTGTTGCAATATGAGTGTCTATTTCCTTTGATTCTTTCATTTTAAACTTCTTAATCAACTCTTTTGCATATTTCTGCTGATGGATCATGGTTTCATTTGAGTTTTGTTTAATTTGTAAGCCTAAGAAGAAATTAAGCTCACCCATTATACTTATTTCAAATTCACTCCCCATTAGTTTAGCAAATTCCTTAGTTTTTCAGTGGTTGCCCCAAAAATTATGTCATCAACATATATTTGTACTACCAGAAGATCCTTACCTTTTTCCCTCAAGAACAGAGTGCTATCAATTTTACCTCTCTTGTAGCCATGTTCAAGCAGGAATTTGGATAGTCGTTCATACTATGCTCTAGGAGCCTACTTGAGTCTATAGAGTGCCTTGTCTAGTTTGTATACATGATCCGGACACTCCTTGCTTTCAAATCCGTGAGGTTGTTTGACAAACACTTCTTTCTTTAAGTAGCCATTTAGGAAGGCACTCTTGACGTCCATCTGGTGAAGAGTAAATTCCATGTATGCAGCAAAGGCTATGAGGAGTCTTATTGGTTCCAACCTTGCAACAGGAGCAAAGGTCTCATAATAGTCTATGCCCTCCTCTTGGCTATAACCTTGAACCACCAACCTTGCCTTGTTCCTTATAACAGTTCCATCTTCATCAAGTTTGTTTCTAAAGACCCATTTAGTGCCAACTACTGATCTATCCTTGGGTCTTGGAACCAGATGCCAAACTTGATTCCTTTTACATTGATTGAGTTCATCTTGCGTTTCATTTACCTAGTCTGCATACTGCAAAGCCTCAGCAACATTTTCAGGTTCAATAAGAGACAGGAAAACATCAAAAGCACAAAGATTCTTTAATTGGGATCTAGTGTTAATTCCAGAAGTTGGATTAGTAATTATATTCTCAATGGAATGAGAAATTTGATACTTGTAAGGTTTCACTACCAACTGGTTTCTGTTTGATGTTTCTCCCATGTTTTATTGCTGAGGAACATGCTCATGGACAAGTTCCATTTGGGAATTAGATTCAGTTTTCCTTTGTTCAGTTCCCCCTGTCAGGTTGCCCTGGATGGAAGAACCTGTTCCATCACCTGTTCCTTCTTCTGGTGCAGCTTCAGCTTAGGCTATGACTTCATTTAAACCTTTTACCAGCCCAATAGCTTCATCTTCATGTTCCTATCTCTAAAAAAGAATGTTAGTTTTATCAGAAACTACATGTACACTTTCTTCTACACACATAGTTCTTTATTTGTACACTTTATAAGCTTTGCTATGTGAAGAATATCCCAAGAATACTCCCTCATCACTTCTGGGATCAAACTTACCTAGGGAGTCCTTTCCAATGTTGTGCACAAAGCACTTGCATCCAAATTCCCTAAGATGGGATATATTTGGTTTTCTCCCTTTGAGTAACTCATAGGGAGTCTTCTCCACTAGAGTTCTAGTTATGCACTTATTAATGATATAACATGCTGTACTTACAGCTTCTGCCAGAAGTTATACGGCAGTTTACTAGAAAGAAGCATAGTTATAGCCATATCTTCAAGTGTTCTATTCTTTCTTTCAACTACTCCATTTTATTGTGGAGTCTTAGGGGCAGAAAAATTATGATCTATTCCACGCACATCACAAAATTCAGCAAACTTAGCATTTTCAAATTCAGTTCCATGGTCCGTCCTAATTGATGCAAGTTGATTACCTAGTTGTTTATAAATCTTTCTAACAAAAGAAGTAAACATGTCAAATGCTTCATCCTTAGATGTTAAAAATAATGTCCAAGTAAATCTAGAGTAATCATCAACAAGCACCATAACATATCTCTTACTGTCACACCTCTTTTTTTACTACTACACCCCGCAAAGGGCGTAAAGGAGTTTTTCCAATTAAAGGACAGTCGGAATGGGATTTATTTATTATTTTTTTGTTCAGAGTCGCCATTTGGGAGATTAATGGTGTCCCAAGTCACCAGTTGAATCCCGAACCGAGGAAATATGACTCTGTTAACAGTCCGCGAACCAGAAATCTGGATAAGAAATTTTGTTAACCCAGGAGAAGGTGTTAGGCATTCCCGGATTCCGTGGTTATAGCACGGTCGCTCAACTATTGTATTTGATTTTATCTGATTTCCATATGTGTTCTATTTTTATGTGCCTTTTATTGATAATCTGCTTTGATTATATTTATTATTTATTTTACAAGAATTGCAATATCGTGAAAATGTATCACGAACCACGTCGTACCAGTACGCCCGTGGCCTTTAACTCATTTCAAATTTGTTGAGATTTGGATTTGGGTCACATAAATGTGCACCCGTTTTGAGAAAGTAATTTTATTAACATACGCGCCTGAAGCGACTACGTGTTTATTAACTTTGGGAAAGACCGTGAAATTCGCTAAACGGTCCTTCCAATTCTAAGTATTTTCAATTGATCATTTATTGAGGGCCTCGCAATTTTATTCTTTGATTTTGGCGAGGCTCATCTCATTTATATTATTAAAGGC
>MU711036.1:71120-102751 GCA_026770625.1 Nicotiana glauca | reverse complement strand
AACCTCAAAAACATCCTACGGACTTACTCGTGCGATCAAATCGCCAAAATAACATCATTTACATAGAATCGAGCCTCAAAATACATGATTTTCATTTTAAACTTCTTAACTTTCAAACTTGGAACTCATAGTCCGAAACACGTCAAACGACGTCCGATTTCGACCACACTTCACAGAAAGCGCTTAAACAATATATAAGACTTGTTCCGGGCATCGAAACCAAAATACGAGCCCGATACCATAGTCTTTTAATCAATTTTCATTTCTATTTTCCTTAATAATTTCAGAACCAATTGCCCCGGTTTGAACTGACGCGGTTTCACTTTCTTGTTGAAGGCTCTGGCCATCCTATTTTGATAGAGTTGACCATGGCAAACTGCGTTCATTTTCTTCTCATCAATAAGCATTAGTTGTTCGTTCTGATTCTTCACCCATTCTTCATTGCTCAGCTCAGCTTCCTGGATGACCCTCAAAGATGGTATTTCAAATTCCGCTGGTAATACGGCTTCAGTTCCATAGACCAGAAGATAAGGCGTTGCCCCAGTTGATATCCTGACTGTAGTGCGATATCCAAGGAGAGCAAATGGTAGCTTCTCATGCTAATGCATGTAGTTATCAATCATCTTCCGCAATATCTTCTTTATGTTCTTATTGGCTACTTCAACTGCTCCATTCATCTGAGGTCGGTAGGGAGTGGAATTTCGGTGAGCAATCTTGAACTTATCACATATTTCCCGCATCAAGTCACTATTGAGATTAGCTCCAGTATTTGTAATGATTGACTCAGGAATTTGAAATCGGCAAACGATGTTGTTGCGGACGAAATCTACTACCACCTTCTTTGTAACTGACTTGTAAGAAGAGGCTTCTACCCACTTTGTAAAGTAATCGATAGCTACCAAGATAAATCTATGCCCATTTGATGCAGAAGGCTCAATAGGGCCAATGACGTCCATGCCCCAAGCTGCAAACGGCCAAGGGGAACTCGTCACATTGAGTTCATTTGGCGGGACTCGAATCAAATCACCGTGAATCTGACACTGATGACATTTTTGTACAAAACAAATGCAATCTATTTCCATGGTCATCCAAAAGTAACCTGCTCGCAGAATTTTCTTTGCCAAAGTAAATCCATTCATGTGAGGCCCACATGTCCCTGCATGTATCTCTTCGATCAGTTTGGTTGCTTCTTTGGAATCTACAAACCTCAACAGTCCTAAATCTGGGGTCCTCCTATATAGGACTTTGCCGTTTAGGAAAAAGTGATTTGCCAATCTCCTAAGTGTTCTTTTTTGGGTACTGGTTGCTCCTTCAGGGTAATCCCTTGTCTTGAGATACCTCTTAATGTCATAATACCATGGTTCTCTGTCTGGCTCTTCATCCACATGGAAACAATAAGCTGGCTGATCTTGCACATTCACCTTGATGGGGTCTATGTAGTTCTTATCTGGATGTTGAATCATGGAAGACAAAGTTGCCAAAGCATCTGCGAACTCATTTTGAACTCTTGAAACATGCTTGAAGTCTACCTTGATAAACTTCTTACACAACTCCTTTACACAATGTAAGTACGGTAGGATTTTCGTAATTTTTGTATTCCATTCGCCTTGTACTTGATGAACCAGCAAGTCTGAATCACCTATAACCAATAGCTCTTGGATGTTCATATCAACAGCCATTCTAAGCCCAAGTATACAAGCCTCATATTCTGCCATGTTGTTGGTGCACGGAAATCGAAGTTTTGCTGAGATTGGATAATGATGTCCAGATTCTGAAACTAAAACTGCTCCAACTCCGACTCCTTTGAAGTTTGCCGCTCCGTCAAAGAACATTCTCCAACCAGAATATGCTTCTAAAATGTCTTCTCCAACAAATAATACTTCTTCATCTGGAAAGTACGTCCTAAGTGGCTTGTATTCTTCATCCACAGGATTTTCTGCAAGGTGGTCAGCTAACGCTTGTCCTTTGATGGCCTTCTAAGTAACATACACGATGTCAAACTCACTTAGCAAAATCTTCCACTTCGCCAGCTTTCCTGTAGGCATAGGTTTCTGAAAGATGTACTTGAGCGGGTCCATCCTGGAAATGAGATAAGTGGTGTATGGTGACAAGTAATGCCTCAACTTTTGTGCAACCCAAGTTAAGGCGCAACAGGTGCGTTCTAACAAAGTATATCTCGCTTCATATGGTGTGAACTTCTTGCTCAAGTAGTATATGGCTTGCTCCTTCCTCCCAGTTTCATCATGTTGCCCCAAAACACATCCAAATGCATTATCTTATACCGACATGTATAACAACAACAGCCTTCCAGGTTCCGGAGGTATCAGCATCGATGGGTTAGATAAATATTCCTTAATCCTATCAAAAGCTCGTTGACATTCCTCTGTCCATTTGGTAATGGAATCTTTCCTCAGCATCTTGAATATTGGTTCACAAATCACTGTTGATTGGGCTATGAAATGGCTGATATAGTTAAGGCGACCAAGGAAACTCATCACGTCTTTCCGATTCTTTGGAGGTGGCAGGTCTTGGATAGACTTTATCTTTGAAGGATCCAACTCTATGCCCCTTCTACTAACAATGAAACCTAATAATTTTCCAGCTGGAACTCCGAATGCACACTTTGCGGGATTCAACTTCAGATTGTACCGCCACAACCTATCAAAGAACTTCTTCAGGTCTACTAAGTGATCTGAACTCTTCCTTGACTTGATGATTACATCGTCCACATAGACCTCAATCTCTTTATGGATCATGTCATGAAAAATAGTTGTCATAGCTCTCATGTATGTAGCACCTGCATTCTTGAGTCCAAAAGGCATCACCCGATAACAATACACCCCCAATGTGTGATAAATGCTGTCTTCTCAGCATCATCTTCATCCATCAAAATCTGGTGGTAACCGGCAAAGCAATTAACGAATGACTGCAACTCGTGCTTTGCACAATTATCAATGAGTATGTGAATATTTGGGAGTGGGAAATCATCCTTTGGACTAGCCTTGTTAAGATCCCGATAATCCACACATATTCTGATCTTCCCGTCCTTCTTTGGAACTGGTACTATATTGGCCAACCAGGTGGGGTACTTCGTGACTCGGATGACATTTGCCTTAAATTGCTTGGATACTTCTTCTTTGATTTTTAAACTTAAGTCCGTTTTGAATTTTCTTGTTTTTTGCTTCACCGGGGGACAAGATGGATCCGTTGGCAACTTATAGGAAACAATATTAGTGCTCAAACCAGGCATGTCGTCATACGACCAAGCGAACACATCGGCGTATTCTCTTAGAAGATCCACATATTTCTCCTTTTCTGATGGTGTCAAATGGACACTAATTCTTGTTTCTTTTATAGACTCTGAATCCCCCAAATTTATAAGCTTTGTTTTGTCCAAATTTGGTTTTGACTTGTTCTCAAACTGCTCAAGTTCTTTAGTTAATTCTGCAGGCGGCACATCTTCTTCATATTCTTCAAGATCTTGCTTGTTATTTTGTTCACTTGTTTCATTGCATGTCATGTTCACGGTGTCGGCATTTTTATTAATTTGTTTTCTGAAAAATAAAATAAAAAAGAAAGAAATTAATAAAGGCAAAAATTTAAATGTAAAACAAAAAGCATATTCAGATTTTGCATTTAAGTTTCCAAAAGGTTGAGGCAAACAACATAAAATCATAGACACGATTCGGGCCTCAATTTTGAATCGTGTTATTCTGAAAGTACTAATACAATTCATCTACCAAGACTCCCGGCGAACCGGGGACGGGGTACAAGTCCAATTTTTCAAAACATCTCCAGGTGCGGCATCCCAAATAGTTGGCGCCTTAGTGCAATCCTTCATAATCACGTTGCAGTCGGCAATGAATAGGTTCCTGATTCCTTCAACGAGGTCGTCTTCAGCATCTTTACCTAGCTCATGAATAGTAACTGTCTTGGGGAATGACTGGATTAGCTGCGGGATAGGCTGTGGTAGGACAATGTCACTTTTCTTCTTGAGACGAGTCTCCGAGAATTCTTTCGGAGTGGGTTCGTACCCTAGGCCAAAGGTGTTGTTCTGCCCTGGTAACTGAATTGGCTCCACTATTCCATGCAACCTTGCTCCAAGTCCTTGACCAGGCTCGACACCATTTTTCAACATTTCTGATGCCACCATCACGAGCACACTTGGCAACTTTATCTCTTTACCTCGAGTAGCAGTTACAATTTCTTCAATGTGGAAAGTGGCTCCATCCAGCCTCTCCACATTTTCAATGATAGGGATCGAATTTTCGGGGTAAATGGGATTGCTTGCTTCTCCATGAATCACAACTTCCTGGTGATTCCACACAAACTTCACGTTCTGGTGCAAAGTGGAAGGGACTGCACCAGCCATGTGAATCCACGGCCTTCCCAACAACAAATTATAAGTAGCAGATATGTCTAACACTTGAAATTCAATGATAAACTCCACAGGCCCAATTTGTAATGCTAAGTCAATTTCACCAATCGCGCTCCTTTGCGCTCCATCGAAAGCTCTAACATTCACATGACTTTCACGAACTTTTCCAATGTCAATTCCCAAGGCTTTGAGGGTAGTGAAAGGACATATATTGAGTGCAGAACCATTATCGATCAAAACCTTCGAAACAAACTTGTCCCTGCATTTGACAGTGAGATGCAAAGCTTTGTTGTGACTTAGACCTTCAGGTGGCAATTCATCCTCGTGAAAAGAAATCTTGTGGGCTTCTAGAATTTGGGCCACCATAGTTTCCAAATGTTCACTAGTTGTTTCGGCTGGTACATATGCTTCATTGAGTACTTTTACCAAAGCATTCCTGTGGCTATCAGAACTCATCAATAATGACATGAGGGAAATTTGAGCCGGCGTCTTCTTCAGTTGGTCTATAACAGAGTATCCGCTACATTGCATTTTTCTCCAAAACTCTTCTACTTCAGCTTTTGTCACGGACTTCTTCTGGTTATTGTCCTTACTTGAAGTTCCTCGTGATGCTTCTTCAGGAACATAACACCGACCGGATCTCGTCATACCTGTAGCAGCAGCAACTTCTACAACTAATTTTGCCTTTCCTTTGTTCCTTATATCAGACTGGTAGTCCCAAGGAACTGCTTTGGTTTCAAATGAGGGTGTCTGAGCAACTAGAGCCATGACCCTGGGTTTCATAGGGAGTACTTCCACCTCAATTGGTGCTCGCACTTGCACTGTGATGACAGGAGCAATGAAGGCAGATGGCACAACCTTTTTCTCGTCTTTAATTGGTACAATTGTTCCTTCCAAATTCCAATCCTCATCAGTAGATATCATGTTAATACCAGTATCATCATGATTTGGAAGAGGGTTGTTGTTCACATTCGGGGGAGCTCCCTTAAGCTGAATGGTTCCTGCTTTGATCAACTCTTCTATCTTATCTTTGAGAGTAAGGCAATTTTCTGTGTCATGTCCAGTCACACCAGAGTGATATGCACAACGTTTGGTCCTATCATACCATCCTGGGAGGGGGTCGGGGACTCTTCCTAGGACAGGTTGGAGTACTCCTGCAGCTTTCAACCTTTCATACAACTGGCCTAAAGGTTCAGCTAGTGGTGTATAGGTTTCGGCTGGTTTTCTTTCAAAGCTCGAGCGAGGTCTAGGTGCATTTGGGCGGTTTTATGATTGGTAGCGGAGTTGAGATGGATATGTGGGTTGGTAATGTGATGGATTCTGGTATGCGGGTGCTCGAGGTGGATAATAGGATGGTTGGGTATTATAAACAGGATAGGGAATGGGCGAAGGGTGGTAGCAAGGCTGAGGAGTCTAGGTATATGGGCTATAGTATGAAGGTTGGGGTAACGGATTTCGATAGGTTAACATTTGGTTAGGCATGCGGTCTTGGACGGTCATAACAGCGGATACTTCTTTCTCCTTCTTCTTACTTTCTCCTCCAATATTTCCCAACTGGATTGCCTTACTCGTTGCTAGTAGTGCTGCCAATTTGTAATCTTTCCAGATTTGAGACCTTCCTCTATAACGTCTCCCATCCTAACAACTTTCGAGAATTTCTGCCCCAGCATGCTTATCAATCTCTCGTAGTATATTGCATCCGTTTGAGATCGAATAAAAGTAGTTGTCATCTCCTCCTCTCCCATCGGGTGTTGGACTCTTGCTGCTTCTTTCCTCCATCTCATGGCATACTCTCTAAAGGATTCTGTTGTTTTCTTCTCCAACATCATCAAATAGAATCTATCTGGGTTGGTCTCAGTGTTAAATCTGAATCTGTCCATGAATTCTTGCGCCATGACACTCCAGCTGCGCCATTTCTGTGGGTCTTGACTTGTGTACCAATCAAGGGCTTCCCCTGTAAGACTCCTTATAAAAAGCTTCATCCTTTCCTACTCCAACTAACTTATCACAGTACGACCTCAAATGAGCTCGTGGGTTTCCTTTCCCATCAAACATGTCAAATTTTGGTACTTTATATCCTGCAGGTAAATCGACATCGGGATGAACACATAGATATTCATACTCCAAACCTTCCATACTCCTAATGGTTTTCAGACTTTTGAATGCTTCCTTTAACTCACGGATCTCCTTCACCATATACTCATCGGCTTTGGACCTTACATCTTTTTCTGCTTCCTGATATTGATACACTTCGGAGTAAAGTCGGTGAGGCATATGGGTAGTAAAAGGTTGTGCTTCCGCTAAATATACCGGTGGAACATGCTGCATGTTAGGAATAGCGACGTGTGCCATCGGTATGTGTTGGGTTACATGGTGATTTTGGGTAAGCAGGGTGCTTTGGGCTGGTGATGGTTGGGAAAAATATGATGTGGTAAATTTCGATGGGTTGGCTTGTTGCGGATTAGCATGTGTGTTAGTGGATGTTGGCTTGTTGTTGTGAAGTGGAGGGTTTGGTGAAAGGTGTTCCGGGATAGGTGAGTCAAAAGATGGGAAAGGTGGTGCATTTGTCCTTTCTTCGGGAAGTGGTGTATTGAGGCGGATAGAAAGATTGGTAAGGTTTCGAAGCCGTTCAATTTCACCTTGCAGGTTAACCACTTGTTGCGACAACTGGGCGATGTGTTCATCACGAAGGGTAACCTCCCTTCCGTCCGAAGCCTCGGGTTCGTCTCGTTGAACGGTGACAAGTCCCAAGCCGGTCATGTTAGGTGTGTTTGAACCAGTCATGTTGGTAGCTGCTCGTGCCTTGGATCTCGTGAAGTATGTGTGTTCAGCCAGTTCGCAGTCAACACAAATCAACCTTAGAGACTAATAAAATAGAAAAACCTTTTAAAAGAAAAATAAAGACAATGTTAGTACGTGGTGATTAAATTTAAAATCAAGTATATCACATAACAAACAAATCACGTAATAATACAAACAAGCCAAGCAATGTTAAGTGTGTCCTAGTATGCATGGGACCCCTTTGTGGCAGAGGTAGGCCTAGCAAAAATTTGAGAGATAAACACACCATTATATATCATTTCATTGCTCCTTAATTAGACAACCAAAACAAACCTTCATTGATGATTCAAGCTTAGTACATAAATAAAAAGAGAACTACCAACATTGCCTTAGTCTAAAATGATTACAACGGCATAGCCTTAATTGAAATAAAGATTAAAACATAGTTCTAATCTAGTTGACTGAGGGTGGTCCTTAATTGCCCCTTAGCCTTTTTGCTGCTCTGATTGCCTCATCAATTTTCTGGCGATTCTTTACAAGGTAAACCATGGCTAGCTTTCCTCCTTCGTCCAGTCCTTGGCAATAGCATTCTATTAATTGCTTCTCGAGGTCTCCATCCAAATCTTTGAGTCCTTGATCCATTTCCACAGCTTGTTTTTTCCACATTTCTATTTGTTGCTTCTGCATCTCCTCTCGTTGTCTCAACACTTCAATCTCTTTATTTTCCTTCTCATGTTTCTCCTTGTGCTTTGCTTCAAACTCGGACACCTTTCTTTTCAGCCGGCGGTACTTGATTTCAACTTCGGCTGCCTTCTTTGATTCGGCCACCCAGATTAATCCCTCTTGTGACAGAATCTTCAAGGTTGACACGTAACCATTCTAAATAAAAAGTGTCACATCCAGCTTGGTACCTATCTAGTGCAATTGTATCCTTGACCATAGCTCTCTTGTTTCTCCACATCCTAAGAATTTCCTTTGCAAAAGGAATTTTATCATTATCATAGTCAATTCGATAATGATCCATGTTATCAACTTGCGGTATGACTTGCGTCCTTCCGGCTTGTCTCATAACTCGTAATGGAGCATATGGTTGAAGTCCTCGAAGCCCGATGAGAACCAAGTAAGGTAGCATTTTTCCACGGATTACAAAATTCTCAGATGGATACCAAGAAAACATCCATTGGATTGTGGTATCATCTAGCTTGCTAAATAACTTCTCCCATCCTTTAACACTATTTGGACGCTTGAATGCAACCACTGGGATCGTGTATGACGTGATGTGATTAGCACCATTTTGCTTGTAGAGCTGTTGGCTTCCACTGATCTTTTGGAGATGCCCCATAAACCACAACTGCAGCAATAAATTACATCCCTCAAAATGTTTAAATCCTTTTTTGCAAAGGCCCAAAGCTCGGTATATATCTGCAACAACCATGGGCACTATGGTGTACAGCTTTCCATCAATGCCATTAAATAATGCATCAGTAACCATGACAAGTCGGGTGTGAATCTCCTGCTTTGCTCCTCGGGGAAATACTAGGAGCCCGAGGAAACAAACTGAAAAAGCGAATACCCTCTTTTCACTCCAAGAAGCATGTGAGGAGAACACTTCTCGATGTCGTAAAAAAGCACCTGAACATCCAAAAATGTCAAACATATAGTCAAGGGGTATCTTGGATTCTTTCAAATGTTCTAGCCCAATTTCTTTCTCAAAACCAAACTTTTCAAGGAACTCTTTTATCGAGGGATTTTTTGGAATAATCATGCCAGCGCTTTGCCAAGAATGTCTGCCTTTCCATAACAAACTCACATTCTCTATGAAGCCTCCAATCTCTTCTAACCATGGAGTCATCTCATTTTCCCCAAATCTGAATACGGCCCTTTCTTCATCCCAAAAGGTGACTGCTGCCTCAATAATTTCCCTACACGCTGTGACTTCCATAAGTAACGGTAGATGACCCAGCTTCTTTCTCACTTTGAATTGTGTGCTTTCTCCTAAGTTTCCCCACCATGCCTTTAGTTTGGTAGGGATGTCCAACACCATGCCGATCTTTGGGTAGACAACTTGATTCATAATTTCCTGCATCACAGAAAAGATTAATCCTACCCGTTTTCCCATTTAGGAGTAAGTGGTCCACATAATCGGTCTGTTTATCTTTCAAATATTGCACACAAAGGATGAATAAGTGTCACTCGGGGTTATAAACCCGCTTGGATATTTGGACAAGGCTAACTAATGGACTTAATACACCTAGGGTATTAAGCCTCCTAAGGTTGCGTGATGCATGCCCCTAAGAAGGGATTTGGTTTAGCTCTATCCTAGGTCGGCTAAGAGTGGATTTTCTAGACTGTTCTTCTCCCAAGCGGACAACTTGAGAGTGAAAAGTCATGACTGTCGATTGCACCGCTGATCGACTTACCCACGAACTTTTTCCTAAAAGGTATTTTTTGAAAAAGTGCATGGTCGCAAACTGCGTAACCGCGTAACCGCTAGGTGTGTGCTCAGTTTAAATTTTTCCAAAAGTGGAGGAAGTGAAAACGTAATGACAGTTTATAAAGGATAGTAGTTACATCTTACATGAAGTAGCACATTTTCAAAACATTCACAAAATACAAAAGCCATTTTATTAACCTAAGTTTGTTATGGTTTAAAACCTAAATGTCCCCAGCAGAGTCGCCAAGCTGTTATACCCCATTTAAACCGGATCAAATTAGAGTATAACATATTAGCGATTCTGAGGTTTAATTTATTAAAGAGAGTCGCCACCTAATTAATTCTAAGGTGAATTAGGACACCTATTTTTTTTAAAAAAGCTCAAACTCTGTCTTATGGTCTTAACCTAAAGATTCTAAATAAGGGTTTTAAATATTTTAAAAGGAAGGTTCTTAAAGCACCTTTTAAAATCCATTAATAACGGTTAACCGACCAAGCTTAGGTTAAAAATATCAAAAATATTATTTGAGATATTTTAGCAAAATATAGCTTACAATATAGTAGTTTAACTTTGAAAGACCTTAACAAACTTTGAAGAATATTATTATGTAAACAAAACTTATAATATATATATATATATATATATATATATATAGTTTTTTGAGAAAGCATTTGCTGATGATTGAAATAATTTATTAAAAAATTATACCTTTTCCTTTGCTTGTCTTAAAAAGAAATCAAGGTGAAAGGTCTTCATAACCTTTCAATTAGAAAGAAAAACGTCTGCCAACAAAAAAAAACTCACGCTTTTTTGTTTTTTTTCTTTAGAAAAATATTTACTTTTTTATGATATTACAAGAAACCATTTGTCAATTTCGACTTAAGCACGTCAAAAAATAAATTAGTTCCGAACTTAGAAACCTGAAACTTAAAGGGTGCTTTAGAAATTCTTTTAAGAGCACTATTATACAAAATAGATAATAGCTGCCAACAATTAAGTGGGAATACTAAATAAAGTAATCAACAGTAAATCAACAACCCCAAGTGAAGTATAGAACTAAACTAATCAAAAGAATATAATAAAAATAAATTCGGAACAGAGTAAATATAAATGAGGAAGGCTGCCATAGGCGATCCCATGCTTTTCGCTTATTCTTCTTCTAGATGTCCATCATAATCTAAGGCTCAATAGTAATGTGACTCCATGCTGGTATGGGTTGAGTCTTGCATTAAGACTCAATGCTCCAAGTGCATATGCCAAACAAAGAAAAACAAAAGACGAGAATTAGAAATAAAGATATTGACAATAAACTGAGATATATAAAAGAACAGTAAACTTTAAACATAGTACGGGTTAATAAAAAAATAAATATTTCTTTTTAAAAAAAATGAGTAATCTTATACCAGCAAATTCATTAACCTCGGCCATATTCCCATGATCTAAACATTGAGTTAACAAAACTTTCCTTGTTCATTTGAGATCTAAAGATGAAATAGATACATCTAGCCAACATGATTATTAGAACTTAGAACAACATGGCTTCTACCTCCATCTTAATTCTTAAAAATTACATATTAAAATCCTAGTCGAGTGCTTTCTCGTAAAATGACAAAATGACAGCAGACTTTTAGGATCCTTAACACACATTAACACACAAAAATATACATTCTTAATTTATCTTAAAGTATTAAAACTAGATATTAAAGTATTCTAAATGGCATACTACCTATTAACAGTGAAAAGAAATGGTAGTACTAGTTTTTAAACTAACTCTTAACTACACATGATATTACAGGAAGCAAATTTTCCAAAGCACCCAAGGACTTACTTAGATAAGTTTCCAATATCATATGTTAGCTAGGTCTCCCCAATTTCTTTCCATTTTAGTTATAAACCCAATTAAGATGATCACAGTAGGTACTTCTTGACAGAACTATTGTTTGGAGTGTGAACTAAAAAAAAGCTACTGCATTTCATGGATTATTTTCTTTGTAAATCATCCGGATAGTCAACAAATTATTATATTAAGTTGCTTCAAATCGGGTTCTTTTTTAAGTAAAAAATACCATCCAAAACTAATACATGAAAATTCATTAACAAATCTTCATTCAAATAGTATGTTTTTTTTTCATAAGATCGTTATAGCTTCTTAAAAACATGTTTTTCACTCTAAGACAAATTGTAGATCTATACACAATAGTTAGCCAAGTATAAATTCACCTTGTAATGCAGTCCAACAAATCAAGAGAAGTTACTTCCCATACTATCATTGTATTAAAGTAATTCTTAAACTTAAGTTTAGATGATTAGCCTTTTAAATTTGCTGCTAACTAACAGAACCAATCAATTAAACAAGAAAATGTTCACTTCTAAGTTTTCTGAAAAAATTAAAAGCAAACATATTTGAATACATCAAACATATTCGTAGGCAAAACTAGCTTTGGGTATGCTGGGGAAACATTCTATGTTTATTATATTAAGAAACAAACATGAGACCATTTCTCGTATTTTAATCCTCTCTTATTTTGTTCACATACGACCAAAAAAACACATAATCAGTTATTTTTATACTCAAATAATACCTTAGAGCATACTTTTTACACATAAAATAAACTATAACTCACTCTTAAGAACAAAAATACATTTACTTCTGATCTAAGAAGAAAAACAGATAAAAAGGTGAGAAGTTACTGACCTTTTGTAGTGCAGGAACTGGGGTCGCGTCAAAGGTCTATTATGTTCGGCCTCTACTCCGCAACCTCGAACGATCCTCAAATTTTTATAAAAAAAAAAACGAGTACGCCGCCGCCTCTAATACAGTTAAACGAAACCAGCAGAGGCTGACCAAAATGAACCTTTAAAGCGTGACTCCAATGAGCAAAAATCAGAGAACGAGACTCGAAAAAGAATGTAAAAGCAGTGGGTCCAAAGTTGCTGAAAATCTTCACCAAGTTTGGTATTTATAGGAGATGAATTAGGGCTCTCTAGGGATAGATTTGGGCGGGATTCTTGAAGGGTTAGGGTTTCAAAAGGCTAAAAACCCGTTTGAAATGGTGTGTAGCAGGAAGCAAAGGATGATATGGGCAGAGTGAGCAGAGATTCGGTTGCCAAAATTGTGGAATCTTGGAGAAACACAAAAGAAAGAGAATCCTTTTACCTCTATCGTCTTCATTATAAATAGCAAACGAATTTGAATTCTTGAGTCAAAGTGCTTGAGTTTGCAGATGATTCCTTAGAATAGCTATACAAAATTCTGATTATAAGATTTGAGAGTCAAATTTTGCCAAGAAAATAGAAGGAGCCAAAACTCTTTCTGCCATGGCAGACAAAAGAACACTGGTTTTCTTTAATAGAGGGAAAGAGATGAACCCTAGTCCAAATTAATTTTAATTTTAGAAATAAATCCATCCTTGGATTAGATGCATCTAATGGCTGAGATTAATCTTGATATAAGTAAATAAGGTGCAATGAAATGAATAAAGAAAGTATTTATTTGGAATTCTCTAGAAGATAGAAGAGATGATCTTGACCATTAATGGACTAGATCTGATGAATCCATGTGGCAAGGTGTGGGGTCAAAGTGTGTAGGGATGAGGAGAGCATGTGCTAGGAGTGTGTGGGTCATGAAATTCGTACCGTTGGCGCTGATGTGGAGGCTATGTGGCGCTTATGTAGAGTCCATGTAGATAAAAAGGTGAGGTAGATGGGCTGGCGGGTATAGGCTATTTTATGGGCTATTTTGGTTAATTTATGGGGTCTAAAAATCTGAAAATGTGTTATAAAAATTGGCCCCATTTTAAATAACATTAAACTTTACCAAGATGATCTAATTTACATTTAAAAGTCCCTTTTCACTTAAATTTTACTATGCTTCCATAATTCTAATAATTTATAATAAAATATATTATATTATATTATTATAAAAATTAATATCTAGTATGTATGCATTTACATATGGAATAATAACTATGTGTGTGTGTGTGTGTGTATATATATATATATATATATATATATATATATATATATATATATATATATATATATATATATATATATAGTTTGGTAAATAATATTTATATTAATTATTATGATGCATTAACATTAAATAATAAAATGATAGTAACTAAGTAACTAAAATAATAATAACGATATAATTACAATAAATATGTTAAATTATATTAAGGCTAATAATTATATTTTATTTTAAAATCTTGAGCCTAGAAAAAATATAACAAATATTTTGGATAAAAATATGTAAAATATATTTAGTAAATTAATAAGAATTAGGAAGTATAGAGAAATTGCTTATCAAAAGGGAGGGCCAAAATTGGTTGTCAACAATGCGAAGTTCTCCAAGTGTGAGTTCTGGCTGAGTTCAGTAGCATTTCTGGGTCACGTTGTATCAGTAGAGGGTATTCAGGTGGACCCGAAGAAGATTGAGGCAATCAATAGCTGGCCTAGACCAGCATCAGCTACGGAGATTCGGAGTTTCTTGGGGTTGGCAGGCTACTATCAATGATTTGAGGAGGGATTTTCATCTATTATAGCCCCGATGACCAGATTGACCCAGAAGGGTGCCCAGTTCAGATGGTCAGATGAGTGCGAGGTGAGCTTTCAGAAGCTCAAGACAGCTCTGACTACGGCACCGGTGTTGGTTTTGCCCACAGGATCAGGGCCTTATACAGTCTATTGTGATGCTTCCCGTATTGGGCTTGGTGCAGTGTTGATGCAGGATGGCAAGGCTATTGCCTATGCTTCGAGGCAGTTGAAGATTCATGTGAAGAATTATCCAGTGCATGATTTAGAGTTGGCAGCTATTGTTCACGCCTTGAAGATTTGGAGGCATTATTTGGATGGCGTGGCATGTGAGGTGTTCACTGACCACAAGAGTCTTCAGTACTTGTTCAAGAAAAAGGATTTGAATTTGACGCAGAGGAGGTGGTTGGAGTTGTTGAAGGATTATGATGTAACCATTTTATACCATTCGGGGAAGACCAGTGTGGTGGCCGATGCTTTGAGTAGGAAGTCAGCTAGTATGGGCAGTCTTGCTTATATTCCAGTCAGTTAGAGGCCGCTTGCTTTGGATGTTCAAACCCTATCCAATCAGTTCGTGAGACTGGATGTTTCTGAGCCCAGTCGTGTGTTGGCTTGCACGATCGCTCGTTCTTCATTATTGGAGTGTATCCGTGATTGGCAGTTTGATGATCCCCATTTGTGTGTCCTCAGGGACACGGTGCAGCGTGGAGGTGCCTAATGATGTGGATGGAGTTTTGAGATTGTAGGGGCAAGTTTGCATGCCCAATATTGATGGACTTCGAGAGTTGATCTTAGAGAAGGCCCACAGTTCCCGGTACTCTATTCATCCAGGCGCCACAAAGATGTATCAGGACTTGAGGCAGCATTATTGGTGGCGTAGGATGAAGAAGGATATTGTTACACATGTGGCTCGTTTGAACTGTCAGCAGGTTAAGTACGAGCATCAGAGGCCTGGTGGTTTATTTCAGAGGATTGAGCTTCCCGAGTGGAAGTAGGAGAGGATCACTATGTACTTCATTACCGGACTTCCGTTGACTCGGAAGAAGTTCGATGCGATATGGGTTATTGTTGATAGGCTGACCAAGTCAGCACATTTCATTCCTTTGGCAGTCTCTTATTCATCCAAGAGATTAGCTGATATTTATATTCGGGAGATTGTTCACCTTCATGGTGTGCCGGTATCTATCATGTTGAACCGGGGTACACTGTTTACCTCGCGCTTCTGGAGAGCAGTTTAGCAAGAGTTGGGCACACGAGTTGAGTTGAGCATAGCCTTTCATCCCCAGACGGACGGTCAGTCCGAGCGGACTATTCAGATTTTGGAGGATATGCTTCGAGCTTGCGTTATTGACTTTAGAGGCTCGTGGGATCAGTTCTTTCCTTTAGAGGAGTTTGCCTACAACAAAAGTTACCAGTCGAGCATCCAGATGGCTCCTTATGAGGCTTTATATGGTAGGCGGTGTCGGTCTCCAGTTGGATGGTTTGAGCCGGGAGAGGCTCGGTTGATAGGTACGAATTTGGTTCAGGAGGCCTTGGACAAGGTCAAGATCATTCAGGATAGGCTTCGTTCGGCTCAGTCCAAGCAAAAGAGCTATGCAGATCGTAAGGTTCGAGATGTATCTTTCATGGTTGGTGAGCGAGTATTGCTCCGAATGTCGCCTATGAAGGGCGCGATGAGATTTGGGAAGAAGGGTAAGCTTAGCCCTAGATTCATTAGTCCGTTCGAGATTCTTGATCGAGTGGAAGAGGTGGCTTATAGACTTGCATTGCCGCCTAGCTTATCAGTCGTACATCCAGTATTTCATGTATCCATGCTTCGGAGGTATCACGGCGATCCAGCCCACGTGTTAGATTTCAGCATTATCCAGTTGGACAAGGATTTATCTTATGAGGAGGAGGCGGTAGCTATTCTCGACCGGAAGGTTCGTCAGTTGAGATCCAAGAGTTTTCCCTCTATTCGTGTTCAGTGGAGAGGTCATCCCCCCTGAGGCATCGACCTGGGAGTCCGAGTCTGATATGCGGAGCCATTATCCTCATCTATTTCCCGACTCAGGTACTTCTTTCTTTTGTCCGTTCGAGGACGAACGATTGTTTTAGAGGTGGAGAATGTGACGACCCAAAGGGTCATCACCTTTTTTCTCTCTCCTTCTGTGCTCCCTGGGCCTTGAAAACCTTATTTTTTGTTGCCTTGATTTGCGTGCGAAATTTGGGCGAGTAGCCGGAAAGCTTGTATGTGAAATTCTATGAAAAATGCTAAAATTTGATATTAAATTGAGTAAAGTTGAATTTGGTCAATATTTTGGGTAAACAGACCCGGACCTATTATTTGATGGTCTCGGAGGGTCCATAGAAAAATATGGGACTCGGGCGTATGCCCGGAATCGAAATTCGAGGTCCCGAGCCCGAGAAATAAATTTTTAAAAGAAATTATTTTTCTGAAATTGTTAAGGAAATTTGAAATGAAAATTTATTAGAACATGTTGGTATCGGGCCCGTATTTTGGTTTCGACGCCTGGTACAGGTCTTATATGTGTTTTAATATAATTATGTGAAGTTTGGTTGAAATCGGACGTCATTTGACGTGTTTCGAACTTAAAACTCTAAATTTGAAAGTTTATGAGGTTTGATGAAAAAGTGAGGATTTTGAGGTTTGATACATTGATTTTGATATTATTTTGGCGATTTGATCACACGGTTGAGGTCGTAGGATGTGGTTGAGTTAGTGTGTGTGATTGGTTAGGAGCCCCGAAGGTCGGGAGTGTTTTTGGAGGTGTTCGGGGTAGTTTGAATTTAGCAAAAGTTGCAGAAAATCTGCTATTTATGCACATGCATTTTCCTCTTCGCATTCGCAGCTTTCAGCTCGCGTTTGCAATGCCTTTCATGTTTCCTTCTTCGCGATCGCAGTTCTCATCACGCGTTCGCATAGTTTCAGCCCCTCCTTCATCGCGTTCGCGTGTGAACTCATGCGTCCGCGTAGAGTAAATCCCTGGACCCCAGCTCTTCTCTTCTACGCGTTCGCGATTAGCCTTCCACGTTCGCAATGCCTTTTCCTGTTTACCCTTCGCGAACGCGATCCCTTTTCTAAGAACGCGAAGGGCAATTTCGCCCAGTGATTTTTTTTAAGTTTCCAGAAACAGTAGATACGGGTTTATTTCAAAATTCACACGAGCTCTCTTCTTCCCCAAGCACTTAGGAGTCTATTGAAGCCCTCATTTTTCAAGACCACTTGGGTTAGTGAATTCCCACTTATTTTCTTCATTTTCCTTTATTAATTATTGAATTCCTAAACTTAAATCATGTAATCTAGGGTTGAAATTGGGGGAAATGGGTATAGTTAGGGCTTTTCAATTTTCTTTGATTTACACCTCGTTTTAGGGTCGAATTTGAAAATAAATTGTATATTCGGGCTCGTGGGAGAATGGGTAATATGAATTTGGTCTGAACCTCGTGTTTCAACCAAGCGGGCCCGGGGTCAATTTTTAGAATTTTGGGAAGAAAGCTTTGGAACCTATATTTAGGCAATGGGCTTGATTTGTTTAGCTTATATTGATATTATTAAGTCATTATTATATAGATTTGATTGAGTTGGAGCCGAATTCGAAAGCGACGACGGTAGTTGTGGATTGATTTAGCTGTGGAAGTTGAGGTAAGTGTTTGGTTTAACCATAGCTTGATGGATTAAGAGTTGAGTCATAATTGCTACCTGTTTTGTGTGGAGTACGACGTATGGGCATGGTGACGAGTATCCATGCGTCAGTGTCGAGCATGACCATGAGTATTAATTTGATAATTGTACACTCTTGCTTGATCCTATGAAAATCTTGATTGAATATTGGTATTATTAATGTTAAGAAGAAATTGAATAGGATTGGTTATAGTTGACTCTCTCTTGTCGGGATGTTTGACTTGTTGCTATTGTTCCCTTGACGGGAAAAGTATTGATTTGATTGTTCCCTTGCCGGGAAGAGTATTGAATTGATTGTTCCCTTGTCGGGCTCGTATTGTGTATTGTGGTGAAAGTAAAGGGAGCTGGTGGTACGCCTATCACAAGTGATATTAAAATGGGAGCGAGTGGTACACCTACCATACTTGATATATTGAAATGGGAGCGAGTGGTACGCCTACCACACCTGATATACTGAAATGGGAGCGGGTGGTATGCCTACCACGAGATATTTAGAAATGGGATCGGGTTGCACGCCTGCAACGAGATGAGTTGAATGTGAAAGTTGCCTTGTTTATTCATTATTGCTAGAAGTTAAACTGTACATGTGCTTACCATTATTCCTGATATTTGTTTCTAACTTTTACCTCTGAAGCATGCTCCCCTCCCCAGTTTAAATTGTTATGTTCTTGTTGTTTTCTGTTGTACTCGTATATATATCTGTACAGGTTTATGTGATATCCATTCTAGCCTCGTCACTACTTCGCTGGGGTTAGGCTAGGAACTTACCAGCACATGGGGTCGGTTGTGCTGATGTTACACTCTGTGCATTTTTGCACAGGTCCAGGCTTCGAGCAGCAGCAGCAGCTTTAGTTCGGGAGCATACCTTCAGTCCAGAGAGACCCGAGGTAGCCTTGCAGGCGTCCGTAGGCCCGGGGTCTCCCTTCTATCCTTACATTAGACTGTCATCTCTTTGTATTCGGGATAATCAAATTTATATTTCTTTCAGACCTTGTATTTAGTATTTCTTAGATGTTCGTGAGTATGTGACTCCAGTTCTTGGGTAGAGATTATGTTGGAATTCAGTATCTTGTTTAGCTATTTAAATTTTAGATTTCCGCTTATTATTGTTGACTTTCTCGTTGTTTAAATATTATTGTCGAAGGATTGTTAAAAGGATTATTTATCAAAGGAAAAGTAACTAAATTTGGCTTGCCTAGCTTCTAGAGTAGGCGCCATCACGACTTCCGAGTGTGGAAAATCCGGGTCGTGACAACGAAGTGACTGTGACACTTTAAATATTTTTAGTAGTTGCATTGAGATGTAATCACAGTAAATTTTATGTTTTGATAACTACTAAATCAATACTTACTTGAGAAATGGCACAACTTCGGGAAAATTTAGCAATACATGAAGTGTAGCTGACTTGTACTCCATATCACTCAAACTTCTCTTTCTAACTACCTTAGAACATCGGCTTGGTTGATTGAATATGGACATAGGCGGATATAATGGATCATTCACACATTCGACCGTGTGCCTATTGGGCCTATTCCTAGCACATGGCACATTACTCTCAAAATAATAAGAACAAAAATGAGCAGTTTCCTTTGCAAGATAAGTTTCGCATATAGATCCTTCAATCCTATTCCTCTGCTTAACAAATTATTTGAATTTGCCAATTGTCCTACTTAATTTCAAGCTAGCCAAGAACATTTAAATAAAACAGAAAATTACATCAAAATTATAATATTACCTCTCAAAGGGATACATCCATTTGTATTGAACAGGCCCTCCAAGTCATGCCTTGTGTACAAGGTGGATTGGAAGGTGTTCCATCACATCAAAAAAACCACATGGAAATATCTTTTCCATCTTAGTAGAAGTTACACGAATGTTCTGATCCATCCGGAGTAGGTTTTCTTCTCTTAATGTGGAAGAACACAAGTCTTTGAAAAACAAACTAATCTCTATAATGGGTTTCCAGATTCTCTCAGGCAAACCACAAAATGCAATAGGCACTAAGGTCTCCATGAAAACATGACAGTCATGGCTTTTCAAATGGCTCAACTTCCCTACCTCCATACCAACTTTTTTTCCAAGATTCAACGCATAACCCTCAGGCATCTTCAAAGATTAGAGAGTGCTCTGGTTGTTTTTTCCGACACTCTCCATAATTAACAAATAAATATTGAAATATATAATTTTGCCCCTAATAGCAAAATGGATGTTTTGATTACGGCACAAAACACCCCGTATTTGTAGACAACATGTCCTAACGCAAGCAATAGAGACTGCTTCCATGACTCGAACCAACTTTACCATTGTTCCAAGGTTTCTTTCCAAAACAAGGAAAGCCCACCGTGGGGCTCAAACCCACGACCACAAGGTTAAGAGCCTTGCGCTCTACCAACGGAGCTAGACGGGCTTCATGAAACAGAAGCCTTAGAATCTGGTGCTGCATGTGCACAGGGAAGGAGTTTTATCGCCTCATTATCTAGAGATGAACTCTCACAAGGCCCTCCAATCTGCACACCTCCAAATCCTAATGGTGCTTTTAATCATTTTTTTGTAGAATTTCTTTTTTATTTACCAAGAGATCAGCTTGTGCATCATTCTAGACTTGATGGATAATACGAACTCGTGACATGCACCTAATTCACGCATCATACCATGCGCTCTTAATACCCGATCAAGTCCCAAGGTCTTATTTTTTTAGCATTTACATAATTGCTCAGTTGAATCCTATCTTCTGTTAATTCCAACAAATTAAAGGTTAGAATAAATAACCCTTCTGATCATGATTAGTTTTGGCATATCGAATCGATGAAAACATCTGGAGGATGGTACAAGACGTTTTTTTTTCTTAATAAGATTTTTTAGTGGAATGGTTTGATGATTCTGCTAGTGAAAGCAATATAAATGTTGCACCACTCGTTATACTTGTTGAGCGGGAAGCATCGTATGTAGACTAGATCGAACTCCATCCAATATAGCTTGTCAATCAGGAACTATAGCTCAACATTTCCTCAAACGCCAAGGTGAGTCAAGAGTTAATTTAGCTAATTAAAGTCTCTCTTCAAGACCTTAACAAAATCCATCAAATACACTATCTAGAAAAATTCAATAATAACTACGCTTCAATTTTAATTAGCTGGGATTGATATACAAATTCTCAGTATCCATTCCGCTCGTTTTATACTTCTTTTCAATCAGTTTTCAATAATTAGCTCCAGTGACAAACTAGTGCTCTAAAACTGGGAATTTTTCTACCGTTCGCATTTAGAGCCTGTTTGG
This sequence comes from Nicotiana glauca, assembly GCA_026770625.1. Classification (NCBI taxonomy): domain Eukaryota; kingdom Viridiplantae; phylum Streptophyta; class Magnoliopsida; order Solanales; family Solanaceae; genus Nicotiana; species Nicotiana glauca. The sequence continues at coordinate 81,660 of MU711036.1, read as the reverse complement.
AAAGCCACCTAGGAATTGGATTTGTGTGTACTTGGGTGCAATTACACAGTTTGGCATGTTTGTTTGGTCAAGTAATTACATTTTTAGCATGAAATTGGATGTAATTGGAGGGGTGTAATTACACTCTCCAATTCTTAAAAGGGAGGTGAGAATTGGTGGTAATTACACTGTGTAATTACAAGGTTACCTTTTATTTTCTTTTCTTTTTATTTTTATTTTAATTATTTTTTATAACTTTTTATTTCTATTATTTTTATTTTTTTAATTTTATTTTTACTTTTTAATTTCTTTTAAAATTTTAAAATGTTTTTTTCATTGCATATTATTTATCTTTTATTTTTATTCATTTACTTCTTGTTATTTCATATAATTGCTTATATTTATTTTATTATTCTTTTGAAACTACACCTCCTAATATTATAAATAATGCGTCGTTAATAAACTTGTGATATAATGAGTGATGCAATTAAAGTGAAATTTCATTGTTGAATGTGGTTATGAACTTATAATTAAGGGTGGATTCTGGGCCGGGCCCGGGCCTAAAAGGGCCAAACGGTCCCGGACTTAGGCGGGCCGGTCTTTGGCGGTCCGGGACTTCACGGGCTCAACGGGTGGAACCGGCCCGCGATGGGCCTAAGCCCACATGGTCCAGGCTAAATGGGTCGGGCACACGGGCCCATACGAGCCTAACGGGCTTTTTCTTTCCGGACTATTTTTTTTTATTTAAGGCAATTTCATGTAAACTATATATGTATATACTAATATAAATTGCTTATACATGGCTATATAAATATATATAGTATATATGATATGTAGTATATATAGTTTATAGAATATGTAGTATGTAGTGTGTGTGTGTGTATATATATATATATCCTATATATATTATGTAGTATATATAGTATGTTATGTATATATATTTCCTTATATAATTTCTTGTAATGTCTTGTAGTATATATAGTATGTTAGTATATTATAGCTTATATAGAATTGTAAGTTAAAGACAAAAAAATATTGCAAAGAGATATTCAAGGGAATGTCTTATAATTTTTATTAACAAAAATGGCATATCTTTCTTAGTCTTCCTCCCCCCAATGGAATGAGCACAACAAGGTGCTAATACCACCATTAAAAGGAAAAAAAACTAAAGAAGATGTGCCAAAGTACAAGTTACACCATAATCTACATAGTATCTCTAACAAATTTCATAAATCCTTCAAGGTTCGGAGGAGGTTCCGTTGGTGGTGGCGGAAAAGAAGCTTGTTCATCACCGCTTTCGGGCGAAGCAGCATCCTCTGCAAGTTCCGCTAACATTTCTTCATAAGCTTCGTCTATCTCCGGTTGTGATTCTGCAAGTCCAAAATTTCTTCTTTCCAAGCGGATCCAATCTCTGAAGAGTACTTATTTTTCCAAGCTCTCCCTCATAGACGCTCTATGATCACCTATTTGAAGTCTTACTTGACTGAAAGCGCTCTCTGATGCCACTGTTGAATCTTGAACACATAAAATATCCCGAGCCATCCTTGCAAGAACCGAATAATATTTTTCTCTGGCCTTCCACCATTCCAAAAGATCAAAGATGTCGTCTGGATTCTCCTTTTCAAGTCCCTGCGACAAATAAACTTGAAGCTCCTTTAGATGTGAAGTATCATCAATATTATCACCTTGAGAACCCCTAAACTTCGTCCAAGAACTAAGTGCTTTTAGGCCCGCAGGTCTTTTAGACGATTGTAAACTAGACGAAGTAGGAGTTGGAACATTTGGCCTTGCATTATCTAAGGCTTGTTGATAAGCATTATAAATTGTTTGAGCATTTATTTTAATTGAGGCTTTTGCATCTGCAAGTGTATAAAATTCCTCATCTGAAAGATCTAAAGCCTTATAAATATTTGAATACCAAAAGTGAGGACCTCCTAATTTTATGGTAGGATTTAACATGGCAGCAACACCATAAATAGGGAGGAGGGGGAAAAAATATTTTTTAAACTTTTCTTTCATTACATTTATAGCAAGTTGATAAATTTTTTCACCCTCTGAAAAATCAACAAAACAAATCACATAGTGCTGCAATATAAACTAAACAGTTTGAAATAGTAGAATAATATTGTCCAGACAATTTATTTGTAGCTTGATGAAATTGGTGTAAAAAATCTATAAGAATTTTTACATTATTCCAATCTTGATTTGTAAGGATTTCATCATCATCCTCACCACCAACACAAGCATTAAACGTTGCATTAATTGGGTTTTGTGACGATCCGGCCCATCGTCACGTGAGTTACCACCCCGTTTCCCCCATATCATGTAGCTTTATATTTTAATATCAGTATTTGAGTTGATCGGATAGAATTGAATTGGTTTTAGTTGGAAATGAGGCACTTAGCCTCTTAGAAGGAAGCTTGTTTTGAAAAAGTCAACCGAAAGTAGACTATATAGTTAGAGGGCTCGGATGTGAGTTCCGGTAATTTGGTTAGCTTCAGGGATGATTTGTGACTTAGGAGTGCGATCGGAATTGATTTTGGAGGCTCAGTGTAGAATTAGGCTTGAATTGGCGAAGTTTGAATTTTGGCGAATTTCGGTTGATAGGTGAGATTTTGATCCGAGGGTCAGAATGGAATTTTGAGAGTTGCAATAGCTTCGTTAGGTGATTTTGGATATGTCTGCAAATTTTCAGGTCATTCGGACGTCGTTTGGTCGGGTTTTTGATCGAATGTGCAAATCAGAAGTTTTTAAGAAACTCAGGCTTTGATTTGAGGATAATTGAGGATTTTGATGTTTACGATAGTGTTTTGATGGTTCGAACAAGTTTGAATAAGGTAATAAATCATGTCTGTGCTTTTGGTTGAAGTCCCGGGGGCCTCTGTGTGATTTCGGGTGGTTAAACGGGAAGTTTGAAGCATTGTTGCAGGTCTGATCTTTCTGTCTTCTAGTATTTCCGCATCTGCAGAAAAGGAGCCGCAGAAGAGGTTCCGTAGATGTAGCGAGGAGGTCGCAGAAGCGGGCAGGCGTGGCCCAGGGTATTTCCGCATAAGCGGACTGAGGATCGCTTCAGCGGGTCCGCATAAGCGGATATTGAGTCGCATAAGCGAAGCCTGGCATCTTAAGTGAAAACCGCATAAGCGGTCATTTGGCCGCAGAAGCGGTCCCGCATAGGCGGTAGCGGGACCGCAGAAGCAAAACCTGGGAGGGGTTTTAATGAACAGTGTTTCACGATTTTTTTGAAAGAGAAGATAACATTTTGGACTTCGGACTTAGGCGATTCTTGGGCGATTTTGAAGAGAATTCGAAGGGGTTTCATTAGGTATGAATTATTAGACTCGGAATATGTTATTATGGTGTAAAAACATGGATTAATCACTGAAATTTGAGGAATTAGAGGGTAAAAATGGAGGTTAGGGCTTAGAACTTAAGGGAGTTAAAAATTGGATTTTGAAAAGGCAATTGAACTCCGATTTTAGTAAATTTGATATGTATAGACTTGTGGCGAGACGAGGAATCCGGTGATGTAAATTTTATAATTTTTCGAGAAGTGGGCCCAAGGCTCGGGTTTTGCAAACTTCATGATTTTTGGCATTTTTCGAGTCTTCTCGATTGGGTTATGTACTTTAGCCTATTGTAATGTATTCGTTGTGGTTTTGACCAGATTCGACACGTGAGGAGGTGGATTCAAGAGGAAAAGTCATAGCGTACTAATCTTGTGGCCGGCTTGAGGTGAGTAATAGATGTTGATGATGACCTGAGGGTTTGAAACCCCGATTTATCACACTGTGGCGCTATATTGAGGCGAGACACGCACTCCATGACGAGTGCGGGGTCGGTTGTGATTGGGGTTTGTGGCTGTCCGCCCGGAGTGGTGTCCAAGCTGTGCTTTGGACTATAGACTGATTAGTAAACATCCTACTTGGATTGTTATGAGTATATTTGGGCTGCGTAACGATTATTTGGATTCCTTAGGGATTATTATCACTATTTTCATGATATCAGTCCAGAGTTAAACACTGTCTCGAAATGATTAGTAAGTTTCTAAAGTTTTAAACACTTAATCTATAATTCCTAGTAATTGCAACTGAAAATGATAACTTGACTGTGCCTATGTGTCTTATATGCATATATCTGGACTGAGTGTGGATCGGGCTGTACGCCGCAGCGACTGCTACAATGATATTGCGCTTGGGCTGTAGGAGCCCCTCCGGAGTCTGAACCCCCACAGTGAGCGCGGGTACCCAAATGGATCGGGTTATACGCCGCAGCAGTCATGTGCATTGCATTGCATTCATGTTTTGATGTTTATCTGATCTAGTTGTTTCTGTTTTGTTGCCATTTCATCGTTAACTATGCTAAATTGTTAGAGTTAGCTTTACATTGTGGTATTTTTGGGATTTCATACTTTCAATCATTATATATGTCAATTACCACTGAGTTGGAAGTACTCACTTTACTCCCTGCACCATGTGTACAGATTCAGGTGTCTCGGGAGCATAGTAGAGCTATTTGCTGCTTTAGAGCTTCTCAGGAGTTGTCAAGGTAGCTGCCTGACGTTCGCAGGACCCGACTCCTCCCCTATCCCTTTATCATTTCCGCATTTGTGAACATCAGTATTACTGAGGATTTATTATTTTGTTATCTTAGAGGCTCTAGACTCATGACCCCAGGTCTTTGGGAGTTTTATTGGCAGTTGTTATGATTTCCGTACTATTTCTGTCTATTATCACTGGTTAGAACTATATTATTTGATAATTTAATGCTATAAATTGGAAATGGGTTGTGTGGTTGAGTTGTGAGCGTTATATGGTCGGGCTTGCCTAGCAATTGTGTTGGGCGCCATCACGACCGGGATTGGGGTCGTGACAAGTTGGTATCAGAGCCTAGGTTACTAGGCCTCATGAGTCATGAGCCGGTTAGTAGAGTCTTGCGGATCGGTACGGAGACGTCTGTATTTATCCTCGAGAGGCTGCAGGACCTTTAGGAAACACTTCATATTCTTGAAACTCTTGTCGTGCGGCTTTGTTTTTTTGAGACATAAATTTTTGTATTCTATTCTCTCACAGATGGCGAGAACCCGTGCTACCGGACGCGACGGATGACCACCATTGTCACCTGCTAGAGGTCGTGGTCGTGGTCGTGGTCGTGGTAGAGGCAGACCAGTGAGAGCAGCACCTGCAGATCTACCAGCTGCCTAGGTTTCGGACTAGCCTCCAGCTATAGATGCTCCAGCAGCAGCAGTTCAGGCACCGACAGTGCCCATCGTGATTCCTGGTCTTCAGGAGGCTTTAGCTTAGATCTTATCCGTCTGCACTGGCCTGGCTCAGGCAGTCTCAGCCACTACTGCAGTAGCTAATTCTCAGACCGGGGGTGGTCATCAGACCCCCGTAGCTCGCACACCCGAGCAGGTTGTTCAGTGATTGCAGACACTGGGAGCAGCCCCAGCTCAGCCAGTTGCACCAGTTGCCCCAGTTGCACCAGTTGCGCCAGTTTCACCAGTTGCCCCAGTTGCGCCAGTCGCACCAGCTCCAGACTTTGTGGTTCCACCTATGCCAGACTACGAGCAGCGTTAACTGGACAGGTTCGGTAGGCTCCAACCTCCGACGTTCAGTGGCACTGAGGGCGAGGATGCCCAGGGATTTCTAAACAAGTGTCACCGTATGCTTCGCACTGCAGGGATTTTGGAGTCGAGTGGAGTGGCTTTTACTACCTTTCAGTTCTCAGGGCCTGCATTTACATGGTGGGAGGAGTTTGAGAGGCGTAGGCCTGTTGGAGCTGCGCCCCTTACTTGGCAGCAGTTCTCCACTCTCTTTCTGGAGAAGTATGTACCGCAGTCTCGTAGAGAGGAGCTGCGTCGTCAGTTTGAGTGGTTGGTTCAGGGAGACATGACTGTGACTCAGTATGAGTTAAGATTTACGCAGCTAGCTCAGCATGCTACTTGGATGATCCTGACAGATCGAGAGAGGATTAGGAGGTTTGTGGATGGTCTTAACTACCAAGTCCGTATTTTGATGACTAGAGAGAGGGTTGTGGCCGCCTCGTTTGAGGAGGCAGTTGATATGGCTTGACAGATTGAGACAGATCGCCGTCGGGAGTGTGAGAAGAGGGAGGCCAAAAGGCCTCGAGGTTCTGGTAGCTTCAGTGGTGCTCCGTCTAGGGGCCAGTTCCAGCGCAGCAGAGGTCGTTCTTTCAGACCTCCTCAGTCAGGTCGTACAGAGTTCAGTGGGGTTTATTCAGGTTGTGGTCGTCAGGGTTATCAGCAGGGTCAGTCTTCACTTAGCGCCCTACCAGCTCAGAGCTCTACTCCCGCTTCTTCAGCCCAGGGTTCGTCTGCAGCGAGGGGTTCCCTTCAGTCCCCTTCTCCAGCTCCGGGTCGTTAGTACGAGTGCGGTGAGTTTGGTCACATGAGAAGACAGTGTCCTCGGCTACGTGGTGGTCGGTCTCAGCAGAGGGATCAACCCTCCTTTTCTACTCCATCAACTTCAGCACCATCCAGTCAGGTAGGGGTGGGGGTCAGACATCTAGGGGCTGCCCTAGGGATGGAGATCGTTCTAGTGGTGGTCAGGCTCGATTTTATGCTCTTCCAGACAGGAGGGACGCCATTGCATCCGACCCTGTTATCACAGGTATTATCTCGGTCTGCCACAGGGATGCCTCTATTTTGTTTGATCCCGGATCTACCTATTCCTATGTAACTTCATATTTTGCTCATCATTTGGGTTCCACCCGTGGTTGTCTTGACTTGCCTGTGCACGTATCTACCCCGGTAGGTGATAATATTATTGTGGATCATGTATATCAATCATGTCTGGTGACTATTGGGGGTCTGGAGACCCGAGTTGACTTGTTATTGTTGGGCATGGTAGATTTTGATGTGATTCTGGGTATGGATTGGCTATCCCCATACAATGTTGTTCTGGACTGTAATGCCAAGACAGTTACATTGGCTATTCTGGGTGTTCCGAGGATCGAGTGGCGAGGTATGACTGATTATGTGCCCAGCAGGGTGATTTCTTTCTTAAAGGCCCAGCGGATGGTTGGTAAAGGTTGTTTATCGTACTTGGCTTTTGTGAGAGATGTTAGAGCTGAGACTCCTAGTCTTGATTCTGTGCCCGTTGTGAGGGATTTTCCAGATATGTTTCCAGCAGACCTACCGGGCATGCCACCGGACAGGGATATTGATTTTGGTATTGACCTGGTACCGGGCACTCAGCCTATCTCTATTCCTCCATATCGTATGGCACCATCTGAGTTAAAAGAATTGAAGGAGCAGCTTCAGGAACTCCTAGATAAGGGGTTCATTCGCCCAAGTGTGTCACCATGGGGTGCACCGGTCTTATTTGTGAAGAAGAAAGATGGCACAATGAGAATGTGCACAATGAGAATGTGCATTGACTACAGACAGTTGAACAAGGTGAGAGTAAAGAACAAGTATCCACTACCCCGTATTGAGGATTTGTTTGACCAGCTGCATGGGGGCAAGGGTATTCTCTAAGATTGATCTCCGTTCAGGCTATCACCAGTTGAAGATTAGGGATTCAGACATTATGAATACAACTTTCAGGACGAGATATGGGCACTATGAGTTTCTAGTTATGTCATTTGGGCTGACTAATGCCCCAGCCGCGTTCATGCACTTGATGAACAGTGTATTTTGACCGTATCTGGATTCATTTATGATTGTGTTTATTGATGATATCCTGGTGTACTCGCGTAGCCAGGAGGAGCACGCGCAGCATCTGAGGGTGGTGTTGTAGAGACTGAGAGAGGAGAAGCTCTATGCAAAGTTCTCCAAGTGTGAGTTCTGGCTTAGTTCTGTGGCTTTTCTTGGACACGTGGTGTCCAGTGATGGTATTCAGTTTGATCCAAAGAAGATTGAGGCGGTGCAGAGTTAGCCTAGAGCCGTTTTCAGCCACGGAGATTCAGAGTTTCCTCGGTTTGGCAGTGTATTATCGATGGTTCGTCCAGGATTTTTCATCTATTTCTTCGTCCTTGACCAAGTTGACGCAGAAGAATGCTTCATTTGTACGGTCAGACGAGTGCGAGGAGAGCTTTCAGAAGCTCAAGACAGCTTTGACCATAGCTCTAGTGTTAGTGTTGCCATCAGCTTCAGGTTCTTACACCGTATATTGAGATACTTCGAGAGTTGGGATCAGATGTGTATTGATGCAGGAGGGTAGAGTTATTGCTTATGCTTCTCTTCAGTTGAAGCCTCATGAGAAGAACTATCCTGTACATGATTTGGAGTTGGCTGCCATAGTCCATACTTTGAAGATTTGGAGGCACTATCTATATGGCGTATCTTGTGAGGTATATACTGATCATCGCAGCCTTCAGCATTTGTTCAAACAAAAGGATCTTAACTTGAGATAGCGTAGGTGGCTTGAATTGCTCAAGGATTATGACATTACCATTTTGTATCATCCGGGGAAGGCCAATGTAGTGGCTGATGCTTTGAGCCGAAAGGCGGTGAGTATGGGTAGTTTGGCGTACATTCCAGTTGGGGAGAGGCCCTTTGCATTTTATGTCCAGGATTTAGCCAATCGGATGGTGAGGTTAGATATTTCGAAGCCTAGTCGGGTGTTGGCTTGTGTGGTTTCTCGATCTTCCTTGTATGACCGCATTAGAGAGCGCCAGTATGATGATCCACACTTGCTTGTCCTAAAGGACAGGGTCCAGCATGATGATGCCAGAGATGTAACTAATGGTGATGATGGTGTGTTACGGATGCAGGGCCAGATTTGCGTGCCCAATGTAGATGGGCTTCGGGAGTTGATATTGGAAAAGGCCCATAGCTCACGGTATTCTATTCATCCAGATGCTGTGAAGATGTATCAGGATTTGAGACAGCATTACTGGTGGAGATGGATGAAGAAGTATATTGTGAGTTATGTAGCTCAGTGTCTCAACTATCAGCAGGTCAAATATGAGCATCAGAGGCCCGGCGATGTACTTCAGCGGATGGATATTCCAGAGTGGAAATGGGAAAGGATTACTATGGATTTTGTGAGTGGTCTCCCTCGTACCTCGAAGAAGTTCAATTCGATTTGGGTGATTATGGATAGGCTGACCAAGTCCGCGCACTTCATTCCGGTGTGTACTACCTATTCTTCGGAGCGATTAGTGGAGATTTTCATCCGGGAGATTGTACGGTTGCATGGGGTCCTAGTTTCTATTATCTCCGATAGGGGTACTCAGTTTACTTCTCAGTTCTGGAGGACTTTTCAGTGAGAGTTGGGCACACAGGTAGAGTTGAGCACAACATTTCATCCACAGACGGACGGGAAGTCCGAGCGTACCATTCAGATATTGGAGGACATGTTGCGTGCCTGTGTTATTGACTTTGGAGGTTCTTGGGCTGAGTTTTTGCCACTTGCAGAGTTTGCTTACAATAACATCTACCAATCCAGCATTCAGATGGTGCCGTATGAGGCCTTATATGGGAGACGGTGTAGGTCTCCGGTTGGTTGGTTTGAGCCCGGAGGCTAGACTATTGGGGACAGAGTTAGTTCAGGATGCCTTAGAGAAGGTGAAGGTGATCCAGGAGAGACTTCGCACAGCTCAATCGCGTTAGAAGAGTTACGCGGACCGGAAGGTTCGAGATGTATCTTATTTGGTAGGAGAGAAGGTCTTGTTGAAGGTTTCGCCCATGAAGGGCGTTATGAGGTTTGGAAAGAAAGGGAAGTTGAGTCCACGATTCATTGGACCTTTTGAGATACTTAGGAGCATTGGGGAGGTGGCCTATATTCTTGCCTTGCCACCCAGCTTGTCGGGAGTTCATCCGGTGTTCCATGTTTTTATGCTCCGGAAGTATGTTGGGGACCCATCTCATGTGTTAAACTTTAGTACAGTTCAGTTAGATGATGATTTGACCTATGATGTGGAGCCAGTGTCTATCCTGGGTCGTCAGGTTCAGAGATTGAGATCTATGGACATAGCATCAGTGAAGGTGCAGTGGAGAGGTCGGCCCATGGAGGAGGCCACCTAGGAGACCGAGCGGGAGATGCGGAGCATATATCCTCACTTGTTTGAGACTCCTGGTATGTTTCTTGACCCGCTCGAGGACGAGCGTTTGCTTTAGTTGGGGAGGATGTGACGACCCGGCCCATCATCACGTGAGTTACCACCTCGTTTCCCCTATATTATGTAGCTCTATGTTTCAATATCAGTATTTGAGTAGATCAGATAGAATTTAATTGGTTTTAGTTGGAAATGAGGCACTTAGCCTCTTAGAAGGAAGCTTGTTTTGGAAAAGTCAACCGGAAGTTGACTATATAGTTAGAGGGCTCGGATGTGAGTTCCGGTAATTTCGTTAGCTTCGGGGGATGATTTATGACTTAGGAGTGTGATCGGAATTGATTTTGGAGGCTCGGTGTAGAATTAAGCTTGAATTGGCAAAGTTTGAATTTTGGCAAATTCCGGTTGATAGGTGAGATTTTGATCCGAGGGTCAAAATGGAATTCCGAGAGTTGCACTAGCTTCTTTAGGTGATTTTGGATATGTCTGCAAATTTTCAGGTCATTCGGACGTCGTTTGGTCGGGTTTTTGATCGAATGTG
>MU711036.1:10000-25511 GCA_026770625.1 Nicotiana glauca | reverse complement strand
ATATATATATATATATATATATATATATATATATATATATATATATATATATATATATATATATGCGCAATAGAAGAGAATACAGAAATTTATCAAATCAAGGGGAAGGGGAGCACGCTATAGGGGATGCAACAATCCGAATAACAAAAATCAACAGATAGAAAGTGCAAATGTACAGCTGCAATATCAACGAGAGTAGGAATTAAACAGATCATGGCACGGAATGACCCTTCGTGCATCAGTAATCAAATCAGGGCAAGGAATGTTCCTTCGTGCATTTAATAATCAAAACATGGCACGGAATGTTCCTTCATGTATTAATAATCAAAACATGGCACGGAATGACCCTTCGTGCATCAGTAATCAAATCAGGGCAAGGAATGTTCCTTCGTACATTTAATAATCAAAACATGGCACGGAATGTTCCTTCATGTATTAATAATCAAAACATGGCACAGAATGTTCCTTCGTGCATTAATAATCAAAACATGGCATGGAATGTTCCTTCGTGCATTGATATATTCTCAACACAATTCGTGCACGGCATCAACCTTCGTGCTTTATCACTCTTCCTCACCCAAGCAACAATCACAACCAATGAGGCGAGGAGGTAGACAAACAGTAATAGAAGTCCCGGCAAGGGAAACACAAGTAAATAGTTAAATCCCGGCAAGGGAACAACAACAATAACTTTCACATCCCGGTAAGGGAGATAATCAATATACGAATATAGCCCGGCAAGGGAATAATCACATCTCTTTCTCTTTCTTTCATTTCTTACTCAATAATTACTTTATCATTCGAGCGAACGCTCCAAAGGGTTCACAAATCATAATTCTTTCTCATACTCTTCACATTATGTAGAAATCATCAATTACACCAGGAAGAGTCACAACAAAATTAGAATAAGCACAAACAAGGACTCACGATCATGCTAGACACCAGTGCATAGATACTCGTCACCATGCCTATACACCGTACTCGACAATTAGCAACTAGCAAACAATACCATAATCCTATTCCCTCAAGCCAAAGTTAGATCAAACACTTACCTCAATATCCACAGCTAAATCAATCCACAACGACCGCTTTCCCTCTCGAATTCGGCTCCAACTCAATCAAATCTATGAAATAACGACTTTATAATATCAATAATAGCTAAATAAATCAATCCCAATGCTTAAATATAGATTCCCAACCTTTCTTTGAAAATTTCCAAAATCGACCCCGGGCCCGCTTGGTCCAAACACGAGGTTCGAACCAATTCCATATCACCCATTCCCCCACGAGCCCGAATATACAATTTGTTTTCAAATTCGACCCCAAAACAAGGTCTAGATCAAAGAAAATCAAAAAGCCCTAACTCTACCCAATTCCCTCAATTTCAACCCTAGATTACATGTATTAGGCCTAGGATTTCAATGGATGATGATAGAAAATAAAGAAAACGAGTTAGATAATACTTACCCAAGAAGATTTAGTGAAGAATCGCTCTACAAGTCGCCTAGGGTCTGTGGAGAAGAAGAGCTCATGTGAATTTTTGAATAAAACCCGTCACTTTTCTGTTTTTAGCTTTTAAAATCACTGGGCAAAAATGCCCTTCGCGTTCGCGGGAAGAGGGCTGTGTTCGCGAAGGGTAAATGAGTCAAGGCACCGCGTTCGTGATTAGAATGATGCGAATGCGAAGAAGAAAGCTGGGGGGGGGTTCCAGGAATTTGGTCTATGCGAACGCGAGATGGGGAACGCGAACGCGATGAAGAAGAGGTTGTTACTATGCGAACGCGAGGACTAGTTCGCGAATGCGATGAAGGAATTACTAGGGGGTCCTGAGTTCGCTTACGCGATCGCGTAAGGGGGAACGCGAACACGATGAAGGGAAGGCTAAGGGTACGCGAACGCGAGCTGAAGGCCGCTATCGCAAAGAAGGAAAACACTGTGTAAAAATTGCAGAAAATCTGCTAATTTTTCCAAGTTCAAAACACTCTGAACCACCTCTGAATCACTCCCGAGCCCTCGAGGCTCCTAACCAAACACACACACTAATTCAACAACATCCTACGAACTTAACCGAGCGATCAAATTGCCAAAATAACATCATAAACGAGGAATCAAACCTCAAAATCAATACTTTTTCATCAAACTTCATAAACTTTCATTTTTTTAGATATTTACGTCCGAAACACGTCAAATGACGTCCGGTTCCAACCAAATTTTACAGGAAGCACTTAAACCACATATAAGACCTATACCGAGCGCCGAAACCAAAATACGGGCCCGATACCAATACTTTCTAAACCATTTTCATTTCAAATTTCCATATAAATTTCAGAAAAACAATCTTTTTTAAAAATTCATTTCTCTAGCTCGGGACCTCGAATTTCGATTCCGGGCATACGCTCGAGTCCCATATTTTTATACGGACCCTCCGGGACCGTCCAATCATGGGTCCGGGCCCGTTTATCCAAAATATTAACTAAAGTCAACTTTAATCATATTAATATCAAAATTCATCATTTTCCACACAAAATTTATATTTAAGCTTTCCGGCTACGCGCCTGGACTGCGCAGGAAAATCGAGGTGACTAAAAATAAGGTTTTCAAGGCCTCAGAAGCGCGTAAAAGAGAGAAAACAGGTTGTGACCCTTTGGGTCGTCACATCTCTACCTCTAAAACAACCGTTCGTCCTCGAACGGACAAAAGAAAGAAGTACCTGAGTCGGGAAAAAGATGAGGATAACGGCTCCGCATATCAGAATCGAACTCCCAGGTCTATGCCTCAGGAGGCTGACCTCTCCACTGAACACGCACTGAAAGAAAACTCTTCGACCTCAACTGTCGAACCTGCCGGTCTATAATAGCTGCCGGCTCCTCCTTATAAGACAGATCCTTGTCCAACTGGACAGTGCTGAAATCTAACACGTAGGCTGGATCGCCGTGATACCTACGAAGCATGGACACATGAAACACTGGATGCACGGCTGACAAGCTAGGCGGCAAGGCAAGTCTATAAGCCACCTCTCCCACACGATCGAGAATATCAAACGGACCAATGAACCTAGGGCTAAGCTTGCCCTTCTTCCCAAATCTCATCACGCCCTTCATAGGCGACACTCGGATACATCTCGAACCTTGCGGTCTGCACAACTCTTCTTCCTGGACTGAGCTGTCCGAAGCCTATCCTAAATGATCTAGACCTTATCCAAGGCCTACTAAACTAAATCTGTACCCAATAACTGAGCCTCTCCCGGCTCAAACCATCCAACTGGAGACTAACATCGCCTACCATACAACACCTCATACGGAGCCATCTGAATGCTGGACTGGTAGCTGTTGTTGTAGGCGAACTCTGCTAAAGGCAAGAACTGATCCCACGAACCTCCAAAGTCGATAACACAAGCCCGGAGCATATCCTCCAAAATCTGAATAGTCCGCTCGGACTGACCGTCCGTCTGAGGATGAAACATTGTGCTCAACTCAACCCGGGTGCCCAACTCTCGCTGAACCGCTTTCCAGAAGCGCGAGGTAAACTGCGTACCCCGATCCGAAATGATAGATATCGGCACCCCATGAAGGCGAACAATCTCTCTGATGTAGATCTCAGCTAACCTCTCGGATGAATAGGAGACTGCCACAGGAATGAAATGTGCTGACTTGGTCAGCCTATCAACAATAACCCATATTGCATCGAACTTCTTCCGAGTCAACGAAAGTCCGGTAACGAAATCCATGGTAATCCTCTCCCATTTCCAATCGGGAAGCTCAATCCTCTGAAACAAACCACCAGGCCTCTGATGCTCATACTTAACCTGCTGACAGTTCAAACATCGAGCCACATATGCAACAATATCTTTCTTCATCCTGCGCCACCAATAGTGCTGCCTCAGATCCTGATACATCTTCGCAGCGCCTCGGTGAATAGAATACCGAGAACTATGGGCCTCTGCTAAGATCAACTCCCGAATCCCATCGACATTGGGCACACAAACTCGCCCCTGCAATATCAAACACCATCGCTATATAGGGTCACCTTCGTGGCACCTCCACACTGCACCGTGTCTCTCATGACACACAAATGGGGAATATCAAACTGCCGATCACGGATACGCTCCAATAATGAAGAACGAGCGATCGTGCAAGCTAACACTCTGCTTGGCTCAGAAATGTCCAACCTCACAAATCGATTGGTCAAGGACTGAATATCCAAAGCAAGCGATCTCTGGCTGACCGGTATATAAGCAAGACTACCCATGCTGGCAGACTTCCTACTCAATGCATCGGCCACCACATTGGCTTTCCCCGGGTGATACAAACTAGTAATNGACTCTTGTGATCGGTGTACACCTCACATGTCACACCATATAGGTAATGCCTCCAAATCTTCAAAGCATGAACAATGGCTGCCAACTCTAGATCATGAACCGAATAATTGTTCTCGTGGATCTTCAACTATCTCGAAGCATAGGCAATGACTCTGCCATCCTGCATCAATACTGCACCAAGCCCAATACGGGAAGAATCACAATAGACTGTATAAGGCCTTGAACCTGTGGGCAAAACCAATACCGGTGCTGAAGTCAGAGCTATCTTGAGCTTTTGAAAGCTGGCCTCACACTCATCTGACCATCTCAACGGTGCACCCTTCTAGGTCAATCTGGTCATCGGGGCTGCAATAGATGAAAATCCCTCCACGAACCGACGGTAGTAGCCTGCTAACCCCAAGAAACTCTGAATCTCTGTAGATGATACTGGTTGAGGCTAGTTCTTGGCTACCTCAATCTTATTCGGGTCCACCTGAATACCCTCTGCTGATACAACATGACCCAGAAATGCAACTGAACTCAACCAGAACTCACACTTTGAGAACTTAGCATATAAATAACTATCCTTCAGAGTCTGAAGAACCACTCTGAGGTGTTGCTCGTGTTCCTCCTGGCTGCGGGAGTACACTAGAATATCATTAATAAAGACTATCACGAACAAGTCCAAATAAGGCCTGAACACTCGGTTCATCAACTCCATAAATGCTGCTAGGGCATTGGTCAACCCAAATAACATGACCAAAAACTCATAATTCCCATACCGAGTGCGGAATGCTGTCTTAGGGACATCAGACGCCCTAATCCTCAGCTGATGGTAGCCAGATCTCAAATCTATTTTTGAAAACACCTTTGCACCCTGAAGCTAGTCAAACAAATCGTCAATCCTCGATAGTGGATACTTGTTCTTTATCGTCACTTTGTTCAATTGCCTGTAATCAATGCATATCCTCATCAAACCATTTTTTTTCTTCACAATTAACACCGGTGCACCCTAAGGAGAAACACTAGGTCTGATAAAACCCATCTCTAGCAAATCATGCAACTGGTCCTTTAACTCCTTCAACTCTGGCGCGGCCATGCAATACGGCGGGATAGAAATGGGATGAGTGCCCAGAGCCAGATCAATACAAAAATCAGTATCCTTGTCGGGCGGCATACCCGGCAGGTTTGAAGGGAAAACCTCGGGGAACTCCCGAACAATAGGAACAGAATCAATAGAAGGGACCTCTACACAGGAATCGCGAACATACTCCAGATAGGCTAAACACCCATTCTCGACCATGCGTCGAGCCTTCACATATGAAATAACTCTGCGGGTGGTATGCCATAGGGTCCCTCTCCACTCCAAATGGGGCAAATCTGGCAAATCCAAGGTCATGTTCATGGCGTGAAAATCCAAGATTGCATGATACGGGGACAACCAATCCATCCCTAATATAACGTCAAAATCCACCATGTCTAAGAGCAATAAATCAACACGGGTCTCAAGACCCTCAAACACTACCACACAGGAACGATGCACTCGATCGACCACTATAGAATCACCCACCGGTGTAGATATCACTACGCATGACCAAGTAAGGTGCAAAATAGGATGACACATACAAATACGTAGACTCAGGGTCAAATAAAACTGAAGCATCCCTATCACAGACCAAAATAGTACCTGTAATAACTGCATCTGAAGACTCAGCCTCTGGCCTGGCTGGAAGAGCGTAACACAAGGGCTGGTCCCCACCTCCCTGAACCACATCTCTGGAACGGTCGGCTGTTGGCTGGCCTCTACCTCTGGCGGTCCGAGCTCCACCCCTATGATCTCTACCTCCACCTCTATGACCTCTACCCCTGCCTCTAGCTGGCTGGGCGGCTTGTGGATTACCTGGTGCCTGAATCATTGGCGAGGACCCTGCTGCTGGGATCTACCCGAAGCTCGAGGGCAAAATCTGACAATGTGACTCGGGTCACCACAACCGTAACAAGCCATCGGCTGCTGAGACTGCTGAACCTGTCGACCTGAATGTCCACCCCAAAAACTCTGAAGTGGTGGGGCACTGATGGGTGCTGATAGGGAACTGTGAAGCTGCTAGTCAGAAATATGCGGTTGAGAACCACGACCATCTGAAGTACCATGAGAAACCTGAAGAGCTGACTGAAAGGGCCTCGGAGGATGGCCTCTACCATAAGAATCTCTACCTCCAGACGAGGTACCACTGAACCTACCCGTATGACGGGGCCTCTTATCTGACCCATGACCACCTCTCCGTACAAGAGCCATCTCAACTCTACAGGCCGTATTGGCCGCCTCCTGAAAAGAAATTTCACTCCCGGCTCCCATAGCCATCTGGAGACGGATCGGCTGAATCAATCCATCAATAAACCTCCGCACCATATCTCTCTCGGTGGAGAGTATAACAGTAGCATGGCATGCCAGATCAATGAACTGGGTCTCATACTGAGTGACTGTCATAGAGCCCTGCTAGAGGTGCTCGAACTACCTGCGAAGAGCCTCTCGCTAAGTAACTAGGAGAAACTTCTCCAAAAACAACTCTGCAAACTGGTCCCAAGTCGGAGATGGCGACCCTGCTGGCCTGGCAAAACGATAGTTCCTCCACCAAGTCTTGGCGGATCCAGATAGACGAAAGGTGGCGAAGTCGACCCCATTGGTCTCCACAATACCCATAGTCTGAAGAACCTCATGGCAGCTATATAAGAAATCCTGGGGGTCCTCTGTAAAAGCACCGTTGTTGTGGTGGTCAAGAGCTTGGTGAACCTATCGATCCTCCACAAAGCATCTATGGACATAGCCGCTCCATCGCCGGTCTGAGTCACAATACCCGGCTAAACTACCACAGCTGGCTGAACCACTGGAACCTGAGCCTGGGGAGTTACCTGCTCCGGAGTACGTATAGCAGGAGTCTGAACCCCTCCTCTAGCCTGAGAAGTGGCTGGTGCTACTGGAAGCAAACCCGCTCGAGAGACGCTCTCCATAAATCCTACCAACCTGACCAAAGCGTCCTGAAGAACTGGGGTGGCTATGAAGCCCTCTGGGACCTGAGCTGGGCCTACCGGAGCTGCTGGGGATAGAACCTCCTCGTCATAATCAACATGAGGCTCCACCTCTGGGGCTGCTGCCCGGGGCTGAGCTCTGCCCCTGCCTTGGCCTCTGGCACGGCCTCGGCCTCGGCCTCACCCTTTGCCCCTCGTAGGAGCTGTTGCTGGGGGCTCGGGCTGCTACGTGGTAGAAGAGGAAGCACGTGTTCTCGCCATCAGCGAAAGAACAGAGTAGAAAGACAATCAGTATTGAGAAACAGAATCACACGACAAGAAAGAACAAAAGTGAAATTTTCCTAACTCTGTAGCCTCTAGGGGATAAATACAGACATCTCCGTACCGATCCCTCAGACTCTACTAAGTGTGTCCGTGAGTCGTGAGACCTATGTAACCTAGTACTCTGATACCAACTTGTCACGACCCAGATTTCCCACCCAGGAGTCGTGATGGCGCCTACCAATAGGCGCTAGGCAATCCAAATTCATTCACTCCTCTTAGCAATTATTGATCATTTAATAAAAATCCAAAACATAATATGATAAAGCGGAAGTCTCATTATATAATTAACTGAAAGAAAATGCGAAAGTTTAACAGAATCCTCTACCCAAGAACTGGAGTCACAAACTCACGATTATCTAGAGAATGCTAAATACAACTTCTGAATAAAAACATAATTCTGTTTGTTCTGGTACAAAGGATAACAAACTAAAGTAAAAATAGAGACTCCGGGCCATGCGGATGCCAGCAAGGCTACCTCGGGATCTCTGGACTGAAGTCAGCTCCCAATCAACTACTGTTGTCCAAAAGCAGCTGCTCTAGCATTGTGATCTGTGCAAAAAGATGCACAGAGTGCAGCATCAGCACAACCGACCCCATGTACTAGTAAGTGCCTGGCCTAACCCCGGCGAAGTTGTGACGAGGCTAGACAAGACTACCAAACCAACCTGTGCAGTTCAATATATATATATATATATATATATATAGAGAGAGAGAGAGAGAGAGAGAGAATATAGAAATTTATCAATTTAAAGGGGAGGGGAGCATGCAGTAGGGGATGGAACAATCCGAATAACAAAAATCAACAGATAGAAAGTGCAAATGTACAGCTGCAATATTAACGAGAGTAGGAATTAAACAGATCATGGCACGGAATGACCCTTCGTGCATCAGTAATCAAATCAGGGCACGGAATATTCTTTCGTGCATTAAATAATCAAAACATGGAACGGAATGTTCCTTCATGCATTAATAATCAAAATATGGCACAGAATGTTCCTTCGTGCATTAATAATCAAAACATGATATGGAATGTTCCTTCGTGCATTAATATATTCTCAACACAATTCATGCACTGCATCAACCTTCGTACTTTATCACTCTTCCTCACCCAAGCAACAATCACAACCAATGGGCCGAGGGGGTAGACAAACAGTAATAGAAGTCCCGGAAAGGGAAACATAAGTAAACAGTTAAATTCCGTCAAGGGAACAACAACAATAACTTTTACATCCCGGCAAGGGAGATAATCAATATACGAATACACCCCGGCAAGAGAATAATCACATCTCTTTCTCTTTTTTCATTTCTTACTCAATAATTACTTTATCATTCGAGCCAACGCTCCAAAGGGTTCACAAATCATAATTCTTTCTCATACTCTTCACATTATATAGAAATCATCAATTACACCAGGAAGAGTCACAATAAAATTAGAATAAGCACAAACAAGGACTTACGATCATGCTAGACACCAGTGCATAGATACTCGTCACCATGCCTATACACCTTACTCGACAATTAGTAACTTGCAAACAATACCATAATCATATTCCCTCAAGCCAAAGTTAGATCAAACACTTACCTCAACTTCTACAGCTAAATCAATCCACAACGACCGCTTTCCCTCTCGAATTTGGCTCTAACTCAATCAAATCTATGAAATAACGACTTTATAATATCAATAATAGCTAAACAAATCAATCCCAATGCTTAAATATAGATTCCCAACCTTTCTTCGAAAATTTCCAAAATCGACCCCGGGTCCGCTTGGTCCAAACACGAGGTTCAAACCAATTCCATATCACCCATTCCCCCACAAGCCCGAATATATAATTTGTTTTCAAATTCGACCCCAAAACGAAATCTAAATGAAAGAAAATCGAAAAGCCCTAACTCTACCCAATTCCCCCAATTTCAACCCTAGATTACATGTTTAGGCCTAGGATTTCAATGGATGATGATAGAAAATGAAGAAAACGAGTTAGATATTACTTACCCAAGAAGATTTAGTGAAGAATCACTCTACAATTTGCCTAGGGTCTGTAGAGAAGAAGAGCTCGTGTGAATTTTTGAATAAAACCCATTACTATTCTGTTTTTAGCTTTTAAAATCACTGGGCAAAAATGTCCTTCGCGTTCATGGGAAGGAGGCCGCGTTCGCGAAGGGTAAATGAGTCAAGGCATCGCGTTCGCGATTGGAATGATGCGAACACGAAGAAGAAAGCTGGGGGTGGTTCCAGGACTTTGGTCTATGCGAACGTGAGATGGGGTACGCGAACGCGATGAAGAAGAGGTTGTTACCATGCGAACGCGAGGACTAGTTCGCGAACGCGATGAAGGAATTACTGGGGGGGTCTTGAGTTGGCTTACGCGATCGCATAAGGGGAAACGCGAACACGATGAAGGGAAGGCTAAGGGTACGCGAACGCGAGCTGAAGGCCGCTATCGCGAAGAAGGAAAACACTGTGTAAAAATTGCAGAAAATCTGCTACTTTTCCCAAGTTCAAAACACTCTGAATCACTCCCGAGCCCTCGGGGCTCCTAACCAAACACACACACTAATTCAACAGCATCCTAAGAACTTAACCGAGTAATCAAATAGCCAAAATAACATCATAAACGAGGAATCAAACCTTAGAATCAACACTTTTTTATTAAACTTCATAAACTTTTATTTTTTTAGATATTTAGGTCCGAAACACGTCAAATGACGTCCAATTCCAACCAAATTTCACAGGAAGCACTTAAACCACATATACGACCTGTACCGGGTGCTGAAACCAAAATACGGGCCCGATACCAACACCTTCTAAACCATTTTCATTTCAAATTTCCATATGAATTTCAGAAAAATAATTTCTTTTAAAAATTTATTTCTCGGGCTCGGGACCTCGGATTTCGATTCCGGGCATACTCTCGAGTCCCATATTTTTCTACGGACCCTCCGAGACCGTCCAATCACGAGTCCGTGTCCGTTTATCCAAAATGTTGACCAAAGTCAACTTTAATCATATTAATATCAAAATTTATCATTTTTCACACAAAATTTATATTTAAGCTTTCCGGCTATGCGCCCGGACTGCGCACAAAAATTGAGGTGACTAAAAATGAGGTTTTTAAGGCCTCAGAAGAGTGGAAAAGAGAGAAAATAGGTGATGACCCTTTGGGTCGTCACAAAGACGAACGACATTTCGCTGAGGTCCAGTGTTTTTAATATAGTATAGGTAAAACACACAAATATTCAGTATTCCATCTCATATCATTGTAAAAAGTATATTAAAAACTTTAATCACTATCATCGTTAAGTTGTTCAAGCGTGATGTTATGTTGGAACTGAGTTTCCCAGTTTTATATCGCTAGCCGATATCAACAACAAGTCGTTGCAGTATAGTGGTGAGTATTCCTGCCTTTCATGCGGGTGACCCAGGTTCGATCCCTAGCAACGACGTTTCTTTTTGTTTTTATTACGATTGGTTGATGTTTTCTCATTCCTCGGGCACTAGTAGACAATAAGTTGTTAGGGTGACTTAGCAACCAAGTAATGAACCGTAGAATCTCTTTAAATATAGACATTCACCATAAATACAATTTTATTTATAACACTACCCCTTAAATGTCTATTCACAGATAATGTGTCTTGTTAAAACTTTAACTAAAATGGAACCCAGTGGAAAAAAAATTTATAAAGAGGGAAAAAGAGTACACATATCTAACAATACGCCTTTTGATTGCCTCGTTAAAAACCTTGCAAGGAAAACCAGTGGGACAAAACCTTGTAAGGAAAAAAGAGTACAACGCGTATTAACTCCCCCTGATAAGAGCATTAATTCACATCCTCAAGCATTTGCATTCCAATCTTGTGCACCATCTTCAAAAGATCGTTGGTAGATATTTGATAAACAATATCAGCCATATTAACTTCAACGAATTTATTTCACCTTGAAATCATCATCCCTGATAGATGTATTGTCTTCATATGATCTTGTTGGAATCATCATTTAAATATTTACACAAAGGGGCGAAAACTCTTGCTATCATATTATCATGCTTATAGTTATAGCAAGATATATATGTGCACAAATTGCATTTAGGATATAGTACTTTATGACCATAAATTCTATATGCTTGAAGCAATTTAAATCCTTCAAGGATTTTTTAAGTCATATAATAGACTTTAGATGTATATCAAGTTTTCATGTCATGCTAGACATATAAAATATCGAAAATTGATTGTACATACCATTGACTTTATACTTTCAAGTGTTTGAATTATATATTCAAAACTACATATCTTTCATATGAAACCAATTCTATTCGAATTGTTTCTTCAAACTTAATTTCCTCATATATATTTAGCGGTACCATAGATGTTATCGATGAACATTTTATATCGGTTTCAACATTTTTAATAAAGACATAATATAGAGATCTCTTCATTCATGTCAGGTACCTAAACCTCTCCAAAGATTTTATGAAGTGTTATGTCATGTGATCTTCTAGACCACTTGCCTCCTTATTATGATCATTTTGATCATTTGCTCATCTTCTTTATCCATAAGTTGATTTGAAACCGATTAGTCTATACGTTTTAAGCGTACCATAGACTTTGTCCTTCTAGGACTTAATAGGAGCATTTGCAATGAGAATATAATTACTTTTTTTGGATCAGCAAATGCGTCTGGCATGCTTTGCAATATATTGCAAATGAATTATCCTTTTATGAACTTCAAGTTCATATTATCTTATTCGAGGATCTATATGTACAAATGATAATTCATTCCACGTAACTTTTTCTCAACTGTTTATCATGTCTCCCCCTCATGTTAGAAAAACTAACTTGTTATCTCAACTTTGAGAATCCACCTTTGTGCGTTATTGTGTTAGTCAAAATATATACCGCGCATCAATAACTATAAGATAAAATTATTTGATTCCTGACCCTGAACCACTTGTGAGGGGAGAATGTAATATACTTTCGTAGATAACCTATGTCAAATTGATATAGATAACTTTGTTCTCATAAGCAATAGTTTAGCTATTAAGTGGAGGAACTCAATAAATTATTTTGCTAAACAAACTGTAATGTAAACCAACTTATCAAGATAAGTATCTCGAATAAAAAAGTTGTAAATTATGCTCTAAATCAAATTATTGAGCAAGTTACCTCGCAAACACCATGTTGCAGGTTAATAATAATCGCACATGTAACCATCTCATAGATGCATCTTATGTGGTATACATGGCGGATGAATGTGCCCATATTCACCTTTGAAATTTCCAGCATTCATGGGATTCAATCCCAATTTTAGTTGGTCAATTGATTATTTAGAACAAGCAATATAAGAGAATTCGTATAGAACTTTCTAGTTCTTTAATATTTACCCATGTGAATTCCCTTTTATTTTTGCACATCATACTTAAATTGATATGGCTAAACCAATTA
Organism: Nicotiana glauca; assembly: GCA_026770625.1. NCBI lineage: Eukaryota > Viridiplantae > Streptophyta > Magnoliopsida > Solanales > Solanaceae > Nicotiana > Nicotiana glauca. The sequence goes on along the minus strand of MU711036.1, from coordinate 12,421 downwards.
TGCCAACTGAATAAATTATCAATATTGATAAAGTTCAGATTTACACTATGACGTGTGCAATTATCAATAAACTCCAAGTTTATTATGATATGTGTTTTTATATCAATAAACTTATCTTTATTGTGGAATTTTTTTATTTATGTAGTACGAATTGGAGAATAAAGCGGTTAGCTTTCACATACATAATACCCCGCTACAAGTTGTAGTTATAGAAGATATTAAATCTTTTCTTTATTTATAGTCTCAATATAATCAACTGCTTTCGCAAATACTTTAGAAACTTAATAAGTTTTTTTGAGAATTGCTACAACACAACGTCTTATTGATAATCAATTTTTTCCAATATAGTATAATTGGCTCTTCTAGAGCTCTCAATTAATTTTGTACTATCACATATTCATCAAACATCCATATGGTGAATATCCCTTTTAAAGAGAAAGTTATACCATTATGGTTACGGTCAAAATTATATGCAAGATTTGTTTCTTGCATTACCGTTGTCTTTTAATAATGACATAGCCAAAATATTTTAGCGTACAATAGGTACGTGATCAATGACCATTCATGCCATAATAATGATATTATTTTCTTATATCATCTCAACCCTCCTTCTAGAGGTGAGTGTGGCATATTCACTACCACTAGCATGTTTATATTCTTCCAATAATGAATATGTATTTATAAATCAGATATTGTCACATTCACATCATGAATGGACCATAATCATCTATATGTGCTTTATAAAATCTCATGTCAAATCGATGACAAATATTACTTTCATAGAGTGAATAATTATTTTGAGAATTCTTATTATTCTCATTATCACAATGATGACGATTATAATTTCGGCTATTGCCACATCCACATTCATTGATACATTGATAGTATTGTCTTCTTTAAGACTTATCACATATTGTTATCACATTCTCTTATGGGAATGAGAATAGAGCAAATTCAATGGGACAGGTTTTCAATTCTTTACCCACAATCATACATGAATTTGATCATGGCAAGACAGAGAAATTTTACCAATTTGAGTGGTTATAATTTCTTACAAACTCTATCGAAGTTATAATCAAACTTTGTTGTCTTTGCTTGTATATAAAATCAAAGTATAGAATAAAAGAGAAAAATACAGTAAAATACTTACCTTAAATCAAGAATTTAATCATGAAGGAAGTTCATGGAATAATTGACAATCATTATGCTCAATCCCAAAGCTTCTACTCAATTGGTTAGAGTCTCGTGCCGATAACGTATTATAAAACAATAAATGAAGAAGAAGAGTATTACAGAGAAGAATAGAGAGAGAGAATTCTTATTGATTTGGGATGAATTACAATAGAATAGAACTCTTTATTTATAAGGAGAATGTGACTTAACCACCAAGCAATGAACCCTAAAATCTCTCTAAATATAAACATTCGCCATAAATACAATTCTATTTACAACACTAGGAAATTTTTTCCTCACTATACAAAGAATATTTATTACTTCAAGTCAAATTAGCATTTTCCTTCTTCCTTTTCTATCTCTATTCTGGTTGAAAGGGAAATCTCTAAAGTCAGTCTTAATGCCCGGAACTTTTTACTTTGGATGTCCATAATTTCAGTTTCGTTAGACACTGTGTGTCCATGTACGAGTAAGTGCGGAATGTAGAAAATTCCTAGTTTTAGAACACCTAGTTTGTCACTGGAGAAAATTATCGAAAACTGAATGAAACAAGTTTAAAAGGAACAGAATGGACATTTACAATATGTACATCAACCCAAGAGAATTCAGAATTGAAGTGCAGTTATTATTGAATTTTTCTATATAGTGTTATTCATGATTTTTGTTAATGTCTTGAAGAGAGACTTTAATTAGCTAAATTAACTCTCGACTCACCTCATTTTTGAGCAAATGTTGAGCTATAGTTCCTAATTGACAAGATATATTGGATGGAGTTCGATCTTGTTTACGTGGGATATATGGTTGCCACTCAACAAGTATAACGGGTGGTGCAACATTTATATTGCTTTCACTACTTGAAGCATCAAACTTTTCCACTTATAAAAACCTTAAAACAAGAAAGAAAATCTTGTGCCATCCTCCAGTTGTTTGGCATTTGGCATTTAAGCGAAGAAGAATCAAATAAATATGCTATTTAACTGATTCCCACACATTGCCATTTCACCGTATTCCTCACTACCCATTACGGTTCTCCATATTACCCGCTATACAGGTTTCCACACGTAGTCCTTCATTCTTTGGGCTGGTCGTTTATTTCGTTTGCTTCTCCTCAGCAGTCCAGTTGGCCCATCAGATTGTTCTCGTGTTGGCCCATCATCCATGTTGTCATCTTGGCCAATATCAGTCATGACATAATGACTCTTACATATATGTAATGAAAACCACCATATCAGTGCTAATTTAGCGTTG
>MU711036.1:0-5000 GCA_026770625.1 Nicotiana glauca | reverse complement strand
AGGTCTCTTGATAATCAATACCCTCCCGCTGGCTGAACCCTTTGGCCACCAATCTGGCTTTAAACCTTTCAACCTCCCTTGTAGCCTTGTACTTCACTTTAAAGATCCATTTGCAACTAATAAACACCTTGTCTGGAGGAAGTGAGACAACATCCCAAGTGCGATTAGCTTCCAAGGCTGCAATTTCTTATTTCATTGCCTCCACCCACCTTGGGTCTTAAACAGCCTCATCATAAGAAGAGGGTTACACAATGGATGAGAAGGCTACAATGTAGGACTAATAATAAGGAGACAGCGAGTCATAAGAAACATAGTTGGCTATGGAATATGGTGTAGTGGTGATAGAGGGCTGAGTGAAAAAGTCCTTAAGCCACAATGGAGGTTGTTTAGTTCTGAGTGACCTTCTCGGTATGGGGCAAGGCTCATGGACAATGGACAAAGGTTCAGAGCCACCAGAAGAAGAAGTAGAAGGATTTATGTGAGGAGAGGGATAGACATCTCTATACACTTCTTCACAACTAGGAGGTGAAGGAAAGGAGGTGAATATAGGAGGAGATACATTCAAAGAGTCTTTGAAAGGAAAAACATTCTCCTGGAAGACAACATCTCTATTGACAAAGAATTATTGTGTAGAAATATCTAAGAGAATATAGCCTTTTTGAGTATCTGAAAACCCCATGAGAAAAATAGGCTTGGCCCTAGGCATAAGTTTGCATGTCTCCTGCACTTGCTTAGCAAAGCACAAACAGCCTAGAGTCCTAAGGTGTCCTAGCTGAGGCCTCCTTTTGTACAACAGCTCATAAGGTGAACATCCTTTCAACACTGAAGATGGTAGTCTGTTGATCAAGTAGGCTGCAGTGATAACACAATGACCCCAAAACTTGATAGGAATGTGAGATTGAAACCTCAGAGCTCTGGTGATTTATAGGAGATGCATGTGCTTCCTCTCAGCTACCCCATTCTGCTATGGAGAGTATGCACAGGTGGTTTGATGAAGAATACCAAGCTTATTGAAGACTGTTTGACACACTAAATTTAGAAACTCAAAGCCATTGTTAGATCTCTCCATTTTAACTGTTTTATTGAATTGAGTGTGAACAAAAGCAAGGACTTGTGGCAGTACAACACACACATTAGATTTCAGTTTCAGTAAGAAAACCCAAGTCATTCTAGTGAAGTCATCAACTACTGTGAGAAAGTATCTATAACCATCAAAGGTTGCAATTTTATAAGGTCCCCAAACATCTACATGAATTAGATCAAATGTACTAGTACTCTTGATACTACTGTGAGGAAATGGTGTCCTGGTTAGTTTAGCACAAGGACACACACAACAATTATTGATGGCATAAGTAATACTAGCTAGTTTAACAGGGAATAGTCTCTTCAAAACAATGATGGACACATGACCAAGTCTCCTATACCATAAGACTATATCATTGGAACTGACTGAGAGATCAGCCTTTGTGTTAACAGCTGCCAAGGACACAGTAGTCAACCTTGTATTTCTATGTTGTTGTAGAAAGTATAAGCCATCTCTTTCTCTTCCAATCTCCTTCACCCTGCCATTGAAGAGCTCCTAAAACACACAAAAATCAGGATAGAAAGAGGCAAAACACCTTAGATCCTTTGTTATTTTTGACACTGATAACAAGTTATACTTGAACTTTGGTACATAAAGTACTTCTTTCAGTGTGTTGTTGTTTGATATCTGACTATCTCCAACATGAGTTACTTGTGTGACATCTCAATTTGGCAAGAGAACCTTTCTAGGAATAGGAGGAGCAATTACAGTTGTCTTATCTAATAGATTGAGATTAAACACTATTTGATTAGTTGCTCCTGTATCTATGATCCATTCTTGTGGACTATTGGAAGCTAGTAAGGCAACACTAGTACCTGCTGCATGAGACTGAGATGTAGCTGCAGGACTGTCGTTGTTTGCTGAGGTAGGGCTGACTGTATTGCTGTTCAAAATTTGCATAATCTGGTCATACTGTTCCTTGGTAAAGGGAAAGGCACCACCTCCTCCATGTTGTGGTTGTAATTCCATATTGGCAGTGTGATTGTTGTGTTGCAAGGGTTGAACAGATCTTGGCTGCATAGTAGTCATCTGAAATCCAGGGCTTGGCTGTCCACTAGGTTGTGTGTAGGGACTTAGTTCAGGTGGTGCATTGTAGTTGCTAGATGTTGATCCATACTCAGTTACTGCATTATAAGCACCAACTCCCCCTTTCTTCTTAAACTTGTAGTCAGCTGGATAACCAACTATTTTGTATTAGTTCTCCTTGCTATGACCTTTTAGTTTACAGAAGTCACATTATAGATTGAAATTCTTTATGTGTTTTGGTCTATTATCAGACTTGGAGCTGTATAGTGCTGTAGATTCATAGTGACCACTAGTGGCATTAGGTCCAGCACCTAAAAAATACTTGTTGATCCTGCTACATTTCTTTGACTTTCCTCACTCATTAACATAGCATAAGCTTGATTCACATAGGGAACATGTTTCATCATAAGAATCTGACTACGAGCTTGTGAGTATGAGTCATTCAATCCCATAACAAATTGATATAGCTTCTGTTTGTGCAGTGTTCAATAAATTTCTTAGTTTTAGGGCAGTCACAACTAGGATGAGGAACTAGATCTTCAATTTCGTCCCATAAATCCTTGAGTTTAGAATAGTACACAGATATAGAGGAGATACCTTGAGTTAAGGTTACAATTTCCTTGTGTAGGTTATTGCATCTAATGTCATTCACCTTGTCAAAGCGTTCTTGCATATCCATCCACACGGTGTGTGCATTGGTTGCATAAGCAATTCCACTGACCAAGGTCGGTGCTACAACATTCATCAGCCACGATAAGACATTTGCATTGCATCTCTCCCACTGGTACTAGTAATTTTCTTGAAATTTTTCCTTCTTCCACCTTCCGTCAACCATTCCGAGCTTATTTCGACCTAGAAGAGCAATTTTCATAGATCGATACCACAGCGAGAAGTTGTCTGTCCCTGTTAGTTGAAAGGAGATCAGAGAAATTGCACTCGTATCAGTGGACGCCAAATACAGAGGATGAGTGATTGAAACTGAGATTCCTTCTTCAAATTCATCCTCCGACGAGATTTACGAGGTTTCAGTTACAGCTGCAGGTGTTTCCTGCTCAGAGTTGTCATTCGCCATTGTTCAAAATGACTTAAAGCTTCAGATTTGAGAAACGAAGAAGAGACTTGAGAGAATACAAGAATTACAGAACTGGATCGATTTGCAAGCTGCAATTCAGAGCTCTTGATCTGATACCATGTTAGAACTCAGTGCATGCGTGAGATGAAGAACCCTAGCAATGGAGGAAACATGAGCAAGGAATGAGCTGAGGAAGAAAAAGAAGAAAATGAGGGAAATTGTTTCTATATATCTCAATGTAAAAGTACATTATGTTTTACATACGTATACATAATTAACTTCCACTAACAAGCTAGTGGTCCATACTCTATTTCTAACAACTATGGCAGTTGTACACTAACAACTTCCTCCTTGCTATGTTACTGAATCTGTTTCTACACGGTGACCTTATTTACGTGGATGATTTGACAGAGCACTCAGATCAATTTGTTCCAATCTCCAAAGTAGGCATCATTGCTCATAAAAACATTGGAACTCCGCTTTCACTACAAGTCTCGAGTAGTCAGATTAAAGCTCTTTTCGCCACACCAATCTTCTCGCCTTCTTAACATATTAGTCCAGCAAAGGGAGACAGATCACAGTTTTCTCAGTTTGGTTTTGGTGTGAAAAAAAATGTTGACTGATTCTTGGAGTGTTAGTGATTCTAAGGGAAGGAGTTCAGCAATGAACTTACGAGATCAGATTCAATTTTGAGCACAACTCAAGAAGTTTCAGCAACAGAATCAGTAGGCTCTTCTGAATGTTCAAGAGAAATTGTCAGCCCATTGACAAATGACTCACCTGGAGAACAGTAATAAATCAACACTAAAAATTGCTCTTTGATGGTATAAGCTGATCTTCTCAATTTCTTGCAACATTTCTCTGTTGTGCAGTTTTATCATTTTCTTATAGGCCTAATCTGATGGCAATTAAGACATTAGAATGTATAAAGCTATATTGATCGATCGTCGTACCATGTATATTTATCAGCCAGTGCTGCCTAAATGTATTTTTTTCCCAGTAATGCTATTAAAAATTACTTTTGTACCAGCATTTGTTACAGAAAAATACGCTGGTTCTAATGCAAGATTCAAATAAAAGTTTGCTTTGTAGCAAAACAACTAATTAGAAGGGGCATTCCGAGAATTGAACTCGGGACCTCTCGCACCCTAAGCGAGAATCATACCACTAGACCAAATGCCCATACTTGTGATGTTTCAGTTTGCTCTTTATTCACTGATTCTTTACTAACACCATCGCACTTACAAAAGGATTTTACTACAGATACTTTTTACTAGTATATTATAATATTTGCTCCTATCAAATTAAATTTTACTAATTTTCTTTGTATAACACTTTCTTATACTAAAAGCATCCTGGCTCTTGCGTGTGACAGGAATTAGAATGAGATGATTTTCTCACCCAAAGTGTTCAAAGCGCAATTGCATTCCTTTGCTCTAAGCTAATTCCTAAAATTTAAATGAGCAAATAATATTCTAATAGTAATTCACAAAATATGCTAGAAAATGGTCTAATAAAGTTTTAAGATCGAAATACTCATCATTCAAAGTGGGTCGTGCAATGATAAACCTCTGTTTTGATATTTATAACACGTAAGGATAAAGCTTTTTCATGTTTATCTCAAAAGGTAGGTAATTTTATGCTTAAAGATACGGGTCCGGCTCTGCTCCATTAGTATTTGCTCCAATAAATATCAATACACGTGTAGATGATTGACACGTGTCCATATCGCATATGAAGGGCTGTGATTCAAATCATAGCCATGTACAAGAATGAATTAAAAATCAATCACAGCCCTTCATATGCGATATGGACACG
>MU711032.1:0-21607 GCA_026770625.1 Nicotiana glauca | reverse complement strand
TTCTTCTAAAATGCTAACTTCCACAATAGACGCCAAAATGCTCCCGGGTTATCCAAAACCCGCACCGGGCATACGCCCAAGTCCGAAATCATCATACGAACTTGCTGGAACCTTCAGATCCCGATTCCGAGGTCGTTTATTCAAAATTCAATCCTAGTTCATTCTTTCAACTTTAAGCTTCCGAAATGAGAATTCTTTTCCCAAATCAACTTTGGACTTCTCAAAATTGAATTCCGACCACGCGTACAAGTCATAATACCTGAAATGAAGCTGTTCATGGCCTCTGCCTGCTGAACGGAGCTCTAGTACTCAAAATGACCGGTCGGGTCATTACATGTTTTGCGCAACATGGCGAGACAGGGAGAAAGGAGCAAGCCTTATACTACTTGAGTAAGAAGTTCACACCCTATGAAGCACGATACTCTCTGCTAGAGCATACTTGCTGTTCTTTGACCTGGACTCAGAAATTGAGGCATTACTTCTATGCCTATACCACATACCTCATATCCAGGATGGACCCTCTGAAGTACATCTTTTAGAAGCCTATGCCGACCAAAAAATTAGCCAAGTGACAGATATTGTTAAGTGAGTTCGACATCGTCTATGTAACTTAGAAGGCGGTCAAAGGACAACCATTGGTAGACCATCTTGCTGAAAATCCTGTGGGAGGAGAATACAAACCCTAGCAAACGAATTTTCCCGACGAAGAAGTATTATTCATAGGAGAGGACATTACTGAAGCTTACGACGATAGGAGGATGTTCTTCGATTGAGCTTAAAACTACAAATGAGTGGGCATTAGATCGATTTTGGTATCAAAAATAGGTCAACACTACCATGTATCTGCGAAGCTTAGGTTTCCATTTACCAACAACATGGAAGAATATGAGTCTTGCATCATGGGGCTCAATCTGGCCATCGATATGAATATACAAGAGTTACTGGTAATTGGAGATTCGGTTCTTCTGGTACATCAAGTTCAAGGAGAGTGGGATACGAAGAACACCAAGATACTACCATACTTGTATCATGTGCAGGAATTGATGAAAAGATTCACAAAGATAGAATTCAAACATGTACCCGGAATTCAAAATGACTTTGCAGACGCACTGGCCACTTTGTCAGAAATGATATAACATCCGGATAAGAATTTCATTGATCGCGTCCCGGTGAGGATCCACAATCAACCGGCTTACTGTGCTCATGTTGAAGAGGAGACGGATGGAAAGCATTGGTTCCATGACATCAAATAATATTTGACAAGAGGAGAATATCCAGAGCAGGAAAACCACACTCAGAAACGTACGTTGCAGAGGCTATCCAATCACTTCTTCCAAAGTGGAGGGGCCCTGTATAGAAGAACCCCTGATCTAGGGTTGTTAAGGTGTGTTGACGCAAGGAAAGCTTCCAGATTGCTCGAAGAAATACATGCCGAAACTTGTGGACCACATTTGAATGGTTTTGTTCTAGCCAAGAAAATACTTACAGCTAGATATTTTTGGATGACCATGGAGATGAATTTCATCCAGTACGTACAAAATGCCACCAATGTCAGGTACATGCAGACATGATAAGGGTACCACCTAATGAGCTCAACGCAATAAGTGCGCCTTGGCCTTTTGCTGCCTGGGAATAGATGTCATCGGTCCGATCGAGCCTACTACTTCAAATGGGACAGGTTCATTTTAGTAGCCATTAAATACTTCACAAAATGGGTAGAGGCTGCATCCTACAAAGTTGTAACCAAGAAATTCATCGCAGACTTTGTCAAGGATCGTATTGTTTGTCGATTCGGAGTTCATGAGTCCATTATCACTGATAATACCGCCAACCTCAACAATGACCTAATGAAATCCATGTGTGAAATCTTCAAAATCAAGCACAAGAACTCTACATCATACAGGCCTCAAATAAATGAAGCTGTGGAAGCTACTAACAAGAACATCAAGAAGATACTGAGGAAGATGGTAGAAAACCACAAAAAATGGCACGAGAAGTTACCCTTTGCCCTATTGAGGTACTGCACTATAGTTTGCACATCAACTGGAGCAACCCACTATTTACTGGTTTATGGTACAGAAGTTGTCATGCCAGCCGAGGTAGAGATTCCTTCTTTAAGCATCATACAGGAAGCAGAACTTAGCGATGCAGAATGGATAAGGAGTCGTTATAAGCAACTGGACCTTATAGATGGAAAAGGAATGAATGCAGTATGTCATGATCAGCTTTATCAGTACAGAATGTCCAAGGTTTTCAACAAAAGAGTCAAACTAAGACAATTCGCACCAAGATAGTTGATACTGAAGAAGATCTTCCCACATCAATATGAAGCCAAAGGGAAATTCTCTCCCAACTGGCAAGGTCCTTACATGGTTCAGCGGGTTCTAATAGGAGCATCACTCATACTTGCATAAATGGACGGAGAATTTTGACCAAAACCAATCAATTCAGATGCAGTCAAGAGATACTATGTTTAGACTATTTACATTTCCTCATATGATGTAATTGAACTACGCTTGACCTAATTCCAATTTAAGAGATGATACGTAGGCAGCTTTATGGGTTTAGTCATATCTTAATGAAATTTTCATTTTTCCCAGCACCAGAAACTAGGGCAGAATTTTGAGAAAGTCCCTCAAAATTCTGGAGCAAGACTAGCCAACGCCAACATATGCCAAATAGTCAGAAATTGGTTAAGAAACTGGGGCAGAAGTTTGAGAAGGATTCTCAAAATTCCGAAGAAGGTTTAACAAGTTTCGTCACTCGCAAACACCCGAAGGATCATTTACCAAACCGGGGCATAATTTTGAGGACCCTCAAAATTCTAAAATAAGAAGAGCTGCAATGTCTCTAAAATGTGTTACAGTCACTAGTTCATCAAAAATTACTTGATATCTCACTATTAAAAATAACTTCATTTTATTATAATAAATGCATATTTCCAAAAACTCTATTTCCGTGATAGCCAGGTACTATCCAGGGCAACTCAAACAAGGCCTCCAGAACTGAGCGAAACAAAGCCAGCAGACAAAGGCACGAACCAACCTCCCATTGCAAAACTTACAATTTTTCTTTGGATGCAGGCATGTTGAGAATAACAGAAGCATTTGCAAACATACCAAAGTCGTAACGATTAGGCTACCAGGCGCAAATATATCTCCAGCTAAGAACTATTCCATTATTATTTTCTCTTGTAGGAGGTAATCCTTGCTTCTACATTTGCATAAGGCTAAGTATTGCCTTCCATTTGCATTAGACTAATCCTTGTCCCAAATCTTGCATGAGACTAAGCTCTGTCTCCATCTGAATGAGGCTAAGCCCTACCTTCATATCTACACGAGGCTAAGCCTTGCCTCCATATTTGCTTAAGGCTAAGCATTGTCTTCTCTTTGTATGAGACTAAGCCATGTCTCAAAACTTGCATGAGGCTAAGCCCTGCCTCTATATTTGCTTAAGTATAAGAATTTCTCTCTACTTGCGTGAGACAAAGCCCTGTCTCAAAACTTGCACGAGGCTAAGCCCTACCTCCATATTTGCATAAGGCTAAGCATTGCCTTCTCTTTGCATGAGACTAAGCCATGTCTCAAAACTTGCACGAGGCTAAGCCCTGCCTCCCTATTTGCATAAGTCTAAGCATTGTCTTCTCTTTGCATGAGACTAAGCCCTGTCTTAAAACTTGCACGTGGCTAAGCCTTGCCTCCATATATTCATAAGGCTAAGCATTTTATTCTCTTTGCATTAGACTAAACTCTATCTTAATCTCGCATAAGGCTAAGCCTTGCTTCCGTATTTGCATACGGCTAAGCTATGCCTTCCATTTGCATGGGATTAAGCCCTGTCCCAAATCCTGCCTGAGGCTAAGCCATGCCTCCTATTTGAATAAGTCCAATCATCGCCTTTATTTGCCGAGACTAAGCGATGTCTCTCCGGCATAATATATTTTCTCCTCTATCAAGCTAAGCTCTACGCTCAACCTCACAAGATTAAGCCTTGTCTTGTTGATTTTAGCATCATATTATTGCATCTCATGGCTGAAATATCACCAACGTATCCAAAGGTATCATTGTCTAAAGGCATCATCCTCATAGCCGAAAGACACCATACCATGGCCTGAGGATCTCTCAAATTTGTATATCATTATTCAAAGGCGTCATAGTTCGGAGGCACCATTTTTATGGCCCGAGAAATTCATTTCATGGCCTGTGAATCTCATATCTCACAATTCATGGCCCAAGACATCATGATCTAAGGACGTCATCTACACTGCCCAAAGACAATCTCTCATTGTCCAAAATAAATTTGCATCATCTATATGCTTGCATTCATTGTGTTTTAAGTTTTGCAAGTAACACTGCAAAAAATATGAGCTACGATGATATTTTATAGATGTCGTATTAAGTCACATAAATGTCACAAAGTTACTTACCGATATTTATTTTATACCTAGTTCAAATATGGTAAATTTCAATGTCTGGAATTTTCTGATATTTTTACTAATGTCGGTAAAAGATTTACGAAATTTATTTATTGACTTTATGAAAATGTCACAATATAATTAGTGACATTTCACATAATGCCGGTAAACAATAATGGTTTCTACTTTATTTTATTTACGACATTTAGAAATATTGGGAATTTTTTAGTTTAGTGACACTTATGCAATACATCTTGCTAATGTCAAAATTACTCATTGACGTTTGCACTTACTATTGAAAGGACATTTACTAGAAATAAAGAAATCATAACCATCAAATATCAACTATTAGTCTAGATTCATGTAAAATGCAACTAGTTCAGCGACAAGAGATTTCTTCACTTCCACCACTTTTTCTTCCACTCTTTCTGTTGCTTCCCTTTAGCAGCTTCTCCTCCAATTCCACTCTTTCTGCTACTTCCCTTTACCAGCTTCCTCTTCAATTCTACTATTTCCCTTGAATTGAGACAAGAAAGTTGTTTGAGGTAGTCAATCTATATTTTTATAAAACGAGTTATAAATTAGCAAGTAGTTGTTAGATAAAAGAAGATATCATAATCTACATGCAAGAATGATTAAAAATATGAAGTTATATAGTACAACTTCTTTTACCAGTAGCATCATCTTTATGCAGTAAAGCAACCAACTGGACTATTCCAGAAATTATCTTCCATCAACTAATAAAAAATCCTTATGATTAGAAAAAATAACTTTAAGAAAGAAAGAATGTGTTTGCTGTCAAATCTATAAGGACCTCACCATAAGATGCCACATACTAGACCATCTCACTACGTCTCTATATCACATGAACACAGGCCAATCACAAGTGTGCAACCTTATTTTTCAGCTAGTCAACCAGCATAGCTATCGGTACATTTCAACCTAGTAAATTGTATACATGTTCAACTGATGATTTCACAATGACCATAAAGATAGAAACAATTATCAAAGTAATAGCGCCTTATAATTAGACAATCTGGACATTAACTTATTATAAAGAAAGATGAAAATCTAATAAATTAAGTTAATGTTTTATCAAACACAAAATCAAAATTTACTTGATCCCAAAATATTGTTTAGCAGTGAATATTTTTAGTCAAAAAAAATAGAATAGAAAGAGAAAAAGGAAAAAGAAAATGAGACAAAAACTCCAACAGACACACATATACAAACCACAGAGAACAAATAAGAAGTATGACTTCTTGATTCCCAATAATATTGAAAGAAACATATTCTTCTCATTGAACAAGTTACTAAGCTTAAAATTTCTTACAGATAAAGCACAATGATACTCACAATGGAGGTGTGGCAGGCAATAACAGACAATAAGCATTGTTAGTTTTCCTTTTGAATAGAGCAGCATATGAGATGTGCAACCTTGAGATTAGAGAAAACCTTTGTTGGTGGCTTGCATATCATTCAATCGATCAGATAAGAATTCAGTAAACCTCATCAATTTAGTTCGTATTCGAAAATAAATAAATAATACATAAGATTAAAAAATTTAAAATGTTCTCTCAAGAATTTTGTCAAACACTCGTAGAGCATAATCTATGAAAGTGATATCCACATCACTATATTCTACAATAATACCCGACAACTTCTATTTTGCAGATCAATTTCAAATAACCATAATATTACACTCACACAATAAAATTACAACATAGATTATGCTTCGAAATTATAAACTTAAAATTCTTCTAAACATGATTTACTTCCTCTATCAAATCAAAATACACCCCAGAAAGAGGGAACAATACGAATCTAACCAAGAAAGAAAGAAAAATGGTGATTTTTAATGTGTCAATATCAGTACACAAAGAGATAGAAAGAGTGATTAAGCAAGAAGACAGTACTCTAGGATACATTCATACTGTTATTTCCGAAGGTGCTTGAGGTTCACGGTTGGGATGGAGGGACTTGGATGAGATAGAGAAATTGGGACGGGAAATGAACTTGAATGTTATTGTTATGACTTCTGATGGATATCGCTGAGAGTAGGTTTTTTTCTGGGGAGATTTTCAGAGAGTTTTGCAAAAAATATTTTTTTTCTCTTTTTGAAATTAGTAAGAATTTTCTTTTTACCAAGAAAAAAAAGTAGTAATTTGTTGACATTTATTATAAATGTCACTAACTAAATAGCATTTTATTACAGCACTAATTATGTGACATATAAATCAAATGTCACAATATTTTTGTCATTTTTAGTTAAATGTCAGTATTTTTGTAACATTTTCTAACAAATGTCGATAAATTATCTTTTTTTCGACATTTATTATAAATATCACTAATTAAATATCGATGTAGCTCATACTTGTTGTAGTGTAATGCAGAAGATAACCGTTCTTCAAACAGGAGCAGCCTTCGCTCCGTTTCCGCTCATGCCTTTTTCACTTTGCCATTCATAACCGATTCCTATCAATTACCCATCCTACTCTATGATATCCACCTATCTTCCCTATAATACATCTGTTACATTCCAGATTCGCAACCAGAACTCCATCCGACAATACCCTTCACAAGAGAACCTTTCTTGAAACTAGCTACCATTCATATAAAAGCTCCATCGGCTTCATTCACCGTTGGGTCCAAAACTCTCATGACTCAAACCCCGCTCCGGTCGTGATGGTGCCTCTCGTGAACACAAGGCCAGCCAGATCATTTCAGAACACCACTTTAAAGCAGTTAATCAGTTATATAACAGTTCGAATATGAATTAATGATATTAATTAATGTAATTACAACCCAATACAGCTCGACCAGGGGTGTCACAAGTCACGAGCATCTAGAGAAGTCTAAATACGACTACATGCCAACAATATACAGAATAAAATTTAGAACCAAAGGAAGTAATCCGGTGCGGCGAATGCTGGCAGTCACTCTACTCAGCTACAATAACAGTACCTTCAACCAGCTCAAAACCTGCTACCGGGTAAACAATACCTCCATCTGCACGCGAGGTGCAGGGAATAAAGTGAGTACTCAACTCAATGAGTAATAAAAGTAAATAATAACTGAGCAGCAAGAAATCACATAAAGCAACCAACCTGCTATACAGAAGCCGGGTACAATTTCTAAGAAAATAGTGAAATCTTTAGAAATGTTTCGGCTTAGTTTAAATCTCTTTTGAAAATGGACTTTTCAATAATTACGAAAACGGTTTCAAAAATAGTTAGTGCTTATTAGCACAGAAAATCCGCCCCTCGGGCACAAATACCACAGTATAACAGGAAAAAGGCAAAGAAGTATGCAAAATGTGCACGTAAAAGTTCGTCCCTCGGGCAATATCTCAAACTGAACCAGCTCCTTGGGCTCACTCGCAACAACACTCTCAGCCCCTCGGGCTCTCTCTCTCAGATCACTCTCAGAACAGTATCACATATTAACCGCTACGGCGTGCAGCCCGATCCATATATCGCTGCGGCGTGCAGCCCGATCCATAGCTCGCTGCGGCATGCAGCCTGATCCATATGGGTACTCGTGCTCACTGTGGGGGTGCAGACTCCGGAGGGGCTCCTACAGCCCAAGTGCTATATATCACTGCGGCGTGCAGTCCGATCCAATATATACATACTGCGGCGTGCAGTCCGATCCATATAATACACTACTACGGCGTGCAGTCTGATCCATATAATATACTACTACGGCGTGCAGTCCGATCCATATATAATCCTCACATCCAAGCCCTAGGCCTCACATCCCTCCGTGTATCCTCACATATGGCCCTCGCCCCACTCAGTCAGAATATCATCAAAAGCCCCTCGGGCACTAGTAAAACAGTAGTCTTCAGCCCAAATTATCATTTTAAGACTCAATAGGAGTAAAAGTGGCTGAGTTGTAAAGTAGTAGAGAAACAGTATGACTGAGTTCAAGGAATAAGTCAAAACAGTGAGGAAAACAGTGAAAATAATCCCCAAAAGGTTCAAATAGTTGGCACGAAGCCCAAATACGGCAATCAGCCAAAACAACAGTGATAACAAATAAATTCCAGTCAAATACGCGGTAAATTAATCAATCGGGACGGACCAAGTCACAATCCCCAGCGGTGCTCTACCCCACGCCCACTATCCGGCGTGCAAGTCACCTCAATATAGCACTACGGTGTGCAATCCGGGGTTTCAAACCCTCGGGATATCATTTACAAATCATTACTCACCTCAAACCGGTGAAATCTCTAGCTCGCGATGCCTTTTCCCCTCAAACCGGCCTCCACGCACGTCGAATCCAACCAAAATCAGAGCGAATACATCACAATATGCTAAGCGAATAATACCCAATCGAAAACAATAAAAAAATATCAAGAATCTCGAAATTAGCAAAACCCGAGCCCCGGTACCACTTCTCGAAAAATTAGAAAATTTACATCAATGGATTCCTTATCTTCTCACGAGTCTATACATATCAAATTTACCAAAATCCGAGCTCAATTGCTCCCTCAAATCCCAAATTTAAATCTCAAAAGCCCAAGCCCTAGTTCATCAATTTTAGGCTTAATTCTATAATTTCTAGGTTAATTTCACATAATAATCATATTTTTAACTCAAAAATCTTACCTCCAATAAACTCCAATCGAAACCCTCTTCAATTGCTCCCAAAAATCTCTCAAGATGATCAACAATGGTGGAAAATATCCCAAACTCGCGGATGAAAATGTCATTAAATACCAATTCTACCCAAGCCATTTTTCGCTTCTGCGGTCCCGCTTCCGTTTATGCGGGACAGCTTCTGCGGCCTGATCCCCGCTCTGCGGAACCTCAATAAAGTCCAAAAACCACTTTTGCGGTAAGCCTTCCGATTATGCGGACCCGCCTATGCGGATAACTTTTCGCTTCTGCGGAAAATGCTCGACCATAGCCCTTTTGCACCTGCAACATCTGCCTCCGCTTCTGCGCAACCGCATCTGCGGTTTTCTTTCCACAGATGCGGAAATACCTGGTGCTACCAAAAACATGCAATTTCCAAACTTCAAATTTCATTCCGATAGCCATCCGAAATCACCCCAAGGCCCTCGGGACCTCAACCAAAAGTGCCAACCCATCCTAAAACATCATACGAACTTGTTCCAATCATCAAAACACATCAAACAATGCTAAAACCATTAAATCGCATCGGATTCAAGCCTAAGTTTCTTAAAAACTTTCGAAACTCGCGTTCGATCAAAAACCAAACCAAATCACCTCCGAATCATCTGAAATTTTGCACACACAATCAAAATCACCTAACGAAGCTATTGCAACTCTCAGAATTCCATTCCGACCCTCAGATCAAAATCTCACCTATCAACCGGATATCGCCTAAATGCTAACTTCGCCAATTCAAGCCTAATTCTACACCGAGCCTCCAAAATCAATTCCGATCACACTCCTAAGTCACAAATCACTTCCCAAAGCTAACCGAATCACCGAAAATCACATCCGAGCCTTCTCACTCATAAGTCAACATCCGGTTGGCTTTTTTCAAATTAAGCCTTCTTAAAAGAGACTAAGTGCCTCATTTCTACCAAAACCAATCCAAATCAGCTATAACATACCAAATACTGATAATGAAACATGAAGAAGCGTAAAATGGGGGAAACAGAGCGGTAACTCATGAGACGATGGGTTGGATCATCACAAGAACTATACATGGCTTGATTCCTGTAAAGCCAGGGATATGTAGGCATCTCAAAGACCAGGGTTCGGCCTATATATTTCAAAACATCCCATTCGGTCAAAATTGGCCATCATTTCTTTACCCGAAAACTCTTTCATCCTTCCCGGGTAAAGAGGGGCAGTTGTTGATACCTATTTTTTTTCTATAATATTTTAAAATGCATATATACCTACAAAACTGTGCATTAGCATAAATTAATAATTTTCCATAATTTTTGCATTTTTAAGGGTTTGATTAATTTACTCCAATATTTTTATTTACGCAAATAATTACTAATTGCATCACACATAATTTACAATAATTTTATGTTTTAATTTTATCATTTACATTTGTAGCAAGTTTTAATTATTTAACAAATAGCCATATTTGCCTTTTTGGGATTATAATTGCAATAACTTTGCAATTATAGCCCATGCACGCCTTAGTACATTATTTTACTATAAAATAGCTTTTCGTATTTTTTTTAAATACTAAGTAATTGTTTTAAAACCTTTTTATGCATGAAAATAATTTTTTATAATCTGATAATTATTTTTATCAATTAAATGGGTATTTAACAAATAGCCTTTTTTATTTTTCGGACCTAGCCTATTAAACCAGCCCAATTTCAATTCCCCAATCCCAATTCAATTAAAACCGGCCCAAATCTACCCTAGCCTAAACCAATTAAATTCAACCCACCCAACCCTAGGATAAATCGTGATCGGTCCGTATCATTCCTTCCTTTTTTAGTCCAAAAGACCCCTAAACCCTAGTCATTTGTCACCACCGGCTGCCCTGAAACCCTCTCTTCTCTAGTTCTCTCTGAGACCAAACTCTAACCCTAATCGTCACCTAAACCTAGCACTAATCCCTTTGATTCCTACCTGTTCTATGAGGTTCCATAATTGTTTCAAACCTCCATTGGTCTCCTACTTCTTCTGGTTATTTGAGTTTGTTATTACATGAAAGGAACCCCAAAAGATGTAGCCCAGATCTTGTTCAAGACTCTTTAAGAGTCCGCCTATGGTTACCTCTATTTGTGAGTGCTATTCTCTCGATGTTTTATGGTTCAAATCTCTGTTTCAAAGTTAGATTCTCTTTACCCCTCCCCTTTTTCTCAAAGCCCTAATCTTTGAAATGAATCCATCCAGATCTTTGTAGATCTAGAATGATTTGGAGTTCGTCAATGATTTTCTTTAAAGATCTCTTTTTTTGGTTGATCGATTTTTAGCATTGTGTTACTTTAGGGTTTTGGGTTTCCTTATTATTTGTTGGTCGAATCTCTGTATATCTGAAGTGTTTTCAAGTTTCCATGACCATTTTCCTTAAGGATTTTCTGATCCCTACTGTTAATCAACTCTAAGTATTGTGCTTCGTCTATTTTTGCAGGGGGTTTTCTGAAATTTCTCATGTTTTTGTTTAATATTTCTGTAATGACTATGTTCCAGGCTTTATTGCTTGACTGTTCATTATTTGACTTCAATATTTTTGTCTATTCTTGTTTGAATAATTGACTGATTAACTAAATTATCTAGGGTTTCATTGTTTGCTGATATAATTTACTGATTTCTACTTGCTTTCCTTAATTCAGAGGTTCCTAATTGACATCTCTTGCCTATTTATGGGTTGATTTACCCTTTATTGGTCTCTAATTACCTATGATTGTATTATTCGTGTGATTGATTGCTTGATTTATGGGTTCTAACCCTAATTGGCTGTTAAACCCACTTCTTGCCTTATTTGAAACTCAATGAGAGTTATTTATGGTTATAATCCCCTAATTTTTTGTCCCTATGAAGCTTGATTGATTATTTGATTACTTTCCTTACCTTCTTTACAATATTTACCTGTCTTTCCTTAATAAGTTATCCGTATGGTTTTGAGATTCTTACTGATTCCCTATTTGGTATGATTTGGATTCATTACCCTAATTAACCCTTTTTTTATGTGACTGTTAAGTGATTACCCCTAATTAAGGGGTCTGTTTCGGACTCCCTTACATGAATTTATTCTATGATTATTTGATTCTCCCTAATTGACTGACTTCTGATTCTCTTTACCTTATTTTCTCTACTCCCTAAGTGTTATATATACACTGTTGTTTTACCTCTCAAGGACACGGACAACAGTTTACAAAAACACACTCACACACAAACTTTGCTCTCATCTCTCTCTCTGGTACTTGTGCTCATTATTTGTCTAGTCAAATGAAATCCAGGACTAGGTTGTTGAATCCTACCAACTTTACCTTCTTCTTCTTTAACTGGTATGATCTCACTTTACTATCATGCAAACCTCTGTATGATTTAGTCTGTGTACTTCCTATTCCCAGCATGTCCATTTTATGTCATTAAATCAGTAGGATATTTTACATGAACTTGTTTATCTTTAACTAAACTATGTGTTTCATGCTTATTGTTCTCAATCGGCATATGTATTGCCATTCAATTAGACTACATACTTCCTGCTATTCAACTTAACCTATATGTTTCCTCATAATTCACATGCCTTCCTTCTGCATAATCAAACTAATGTATCTACTGCAATAAGCATGTCTACTTCTGTTCAAACCTATATGTTGCTGCAATGGCATGCCTACTTATATTTGATTGAACCTTTGTGTCTTGATTTCCACCTGTTTACTCGTGTTTAGCCAGAACTATGTGTTTTTGCTTTCAACAAGTCTGTATACTTATTCATATTGGACCTATGTTTGTTCACATCTCCATTAGCATGCTCTCTAAGTGTTCATCCCTTACAGACTCCTGAACAATATGACTCCCCAGCCCTACTATCCCTCTGTATGTGACTGAATGCTCACCTTGTGGCAGTTAATTAACTAAGTTGAAACTCTAAGTTACCTTGTTTCTATATAATATTTGACTACTGGGACCTTTGTTTGAGTTAAAATGATTGAATGACCTTGTTTTCTCCTTACTTCTTGAAAATCCAAAACTATTTTTTCTTAAAAACTATCTCCTGTTTTCAACTCCTATTCTTAGAACACCTAGGGTATTTCCCCTCTAGTGTGAGCATTGCTTAGGAGTCCATGAGACTCCTCCGAACTTTGACACACTGGAGTTAGCTTTCCAAACTTGCTCACTGTTACTTTGAAAGTTTTTCTGGTGAGCATTGCACGGGGTCCCTGGGGGCCTTGGGAATTTTGATACACCAGGATACTATTGGGTGCACTATTAGATTATGGCTCTTTTGAGACTGGTTGAAGGCCTTGTTTGCCAGGTTTATCCTTTGGGCCTATATTCAGGCTCCCTATAGCTTAGCTTGGTTTATTCTGTAATTTATTTGTTCTATGGTCTGTAATAATAATCTTTGTAAACAGACAGTGGGAGAAATTAGTAAAAGGCATGGATTCTTATGCATATCTTGTTGGGAAATGGTAGATATCATGCCTATAGGTTTTTACAATATTGTTATTTAGATACCATGCATATAGTTTGTTACAATACTGTTTACTTAGACACCATGCCTATAGGGTTTTACATGGTTGTTAGATACCATGCATACAGTTTTTTACAATGTTGTTTATTTAGATACCATGCCTATAGGATTTTACAAATTGTTTATTTAGATATAATGTCTACAGGATTTTTGAAATTAATCTGTCCTGCCTGTAAGTTTGAAAAAAATCAGCTTCTGCATATTAACAAGGTTTAAATTAGTCTTCTATATATTTTAAAACTAACCGTTGCATTTAGATGTCATGCCTATAGGATTCTAAAACTAGTTTATGCATTTAGTTGCCAATATCTATAAGTCTAAAATCAGTTATTACACCCAGGACGCATGTCTATAGGACTTAATAAACTCAAATTGTTTTAATCTGATTCCCAAAATTCTGATTGCATTTAGACAATATGTTTATAGGGTACTACAGATCTACACCTAGGAAAGCCTATATATAATCAAGGTCTAATAAAAACTATGGAATTATGCTTTGCTTATTTGTGACTGCCCAAATTCAAGAGGTTCTAAAAACCAGTATGCAAACTGATTAGGTATCTATCACTTCGCCTTAACACAATGCTGCATATTCTCTGCTTGTAATGCTCACCTAGATATCTTGTTCTAAGACCTTTCTGAAATATCTAAAATCTGTTGCTTGAGACGTGCTAATTGTCTGTTTATTTTTGGAGGTAAACGTGAGCCCCTTAATTGTTCTTTACTTGACAGTCCTAATTATTTTGATTTTTGCCTAGATTTTTCTCCTTTCAGTACCTTAGGAAAGTCTAGAAATGCCTAAATTAGAGGTCTTAAATACCTCCGGGATCACAGGGAAGGGACAGGTAATGAATGCATAGAGTTCGTTCAGTTAAAAGCGCTTATATAACCACTAAAGGGAATTTAATTGGGTAGTAAAAGGATATAATGACCTGTGTGTTAATGCTACGTGTAACCCCTTTAGTTGAGGAAGGATTATCGGATATTGTACAGATGTGATCCTATAGGCTAACATACCTAGGACTTTCCTCATCTTATTTACATATGTGTGCTTAGACTGCCTATCTGTTAAAATCTCTTTTATCTTATGTATGTGCTTAGACTGCTTATCTATTAAATGACTAATTTACATAATTTGAGTTTGCTCGGGACCCACTATTGTGGACCTCGATAGGTGCCTAATACGTTCCCCTCAAGGTTATTTTAAGCCCTTACCCAATCTCTAGTAATGCAAACCTATCTATGAGTTACTTGCTTTAGGTGCCCTAACGCACCTTAATCCGTTAGGTGGCGACTCTTCAAATTCAAATACCCAATTCCCAAAAGGAAATGAATTGTTCCCAATGGATGTCGAAACCCGGACTCTGCGAGGAAAAAGGGGGCGTGACAATAGCCTCTGTTATCTATGCTTATGGCCTTTCTACATCTAGGTAGCTTATACTATACCATAACACTTGCTTCGATTTATTATTACCAAGGTTTGATATCCTATATGTATAAATCTAAGTCCTTTAATGCCTCCTTATTACTGTTCATCTAAATAATGACATCTCAATCTCCTTTTATACTTTGGAACTTTTATCCATCTATTGGTGATTCACCTTAATGTTGATTCATAATCTACTACTAATAATTTGAAACCTCTCATGTAATACATTGTCTCTAGGGCTCATGTCTCACCGAGGAGAATTTGAAGTGATTTTCTTGATCCACCTAGGGAAGATACTATACTTATTCATAGAATCCCAACGTGATTCATCTTATGGGGGTAATTCTAATCCCGTGCAATTTATGAAATCTCTTTTCTCAAAATCATTACTCAACCAAAGGCCTAAACGACATCCTCTTATCTATCGGTTCTCTTGTTTGATGGGCTTCATCCCGAGGTCTTACCTATTCTTGTCACCTTCGAACTCATATTTCTTATCCTTACTCCCATCTACCCAAAACCTTGTCACTCTACCATACTTTAGCTTGCGACTTACACATACCTACTTATTCTACTCACAACCTTCCTTTAACTTTCTAGCACCATAGATTTCCTTTCGTGCCTTCTCAATTGTATTTAAATGTAAGCAATTACTTTTCTTGATCATTCTGCCACTTGCTATATGGATACTTGGCTTATCATAGTGCCCACTCATACTGGAATTCCCTGTAACTCGTATGACCTCACCTTTGATTTTTTTTCATTCATTAGCCACGATAGGTGCCACTTTCTTATGGACATACAATATTATGGTGAGACTGTTGTTACAAGACCATTTCTTCTTCAAGTTATTATGCTTAGGTTGAAGCCTTTTTCCTTATATCCTCAACTAGTCTTTCTTTGTAGTACTTAGGGGAAACCCTCTGACTCTTGTAAAGCTATGAGCTTACTATATCATATACTCGAAGGATTTTTTTGATGTTCTTACTAGCCTATAATTATCCTTAGTTACTTACCTCTGCGCCCTTGTGCTTGTAGGGTTGCTTCTGAACTGAAATTTTGACTATCTCCCTGGTGGCACTTTATTTTATCTATGTAACACTTATACAATATCTTTAACTACCTCAAATCCTATATGAATATGTCTTAAGGATCACGATGTCATTATATCTGCGAGATTGCATTCACTATATTGGGGTTCACTACATTTATCTTGCACAATATGCATGATTTGCATGTATCCTCTTGTCTAGCCATAGCTAGGCTCTTTCCGAATCAACTACTAACTACTCGTTGGTCCATTCTTATATCTATACTTCGCGTAATCTCTCTTGGTATATGTCATTTGTCTTAACTTACCTCTTGCACTGGCTCCTGATGTATCAAGTGTCTATTCGCACTTATTTATCAATAATATCCTGGCTGGGAACTCTTACTGCCTCTCCCCGGCGTCGTGCTTGCATAATTTTCTAGAGTCGCGACATATTTGTATGATCTGAATAAAGGCAACCTCATCCCTTTTGCCTTTTTACCACATCCTTCCTTTACTATTCCATATTTATGTGAACCATATATCTCCTACTTAATACCATATCACACCATCTTCCCCTTTTAGGGGAGTACTAACATTTAATGCTACGAAGATTTACCTATAAATGTTTTACCTCTTCATCTTTGGCATTTTTTCACATCTTCACGAACTCTTACTTGCCTTGTGATAACCCTTCTGTATCAGGGATAACTGAATTTCTTACGTACGACAATGACACCCAGTGTAACTGGCACACTTAGTCCCTTAAGACTAACTCTGCTCACAGTGCTTGTTTAGGAAAGTGTCTTCCTGGATGACCTTTAAAGGCTATTCTTTTGTTGTCCATTCTATTATTGTTGGAACACGATATTTGAAATTCTCACAATGCCAACTATTACCAACTCCTTCGATCCCTAATTCATGTTCAGTTTTATCTTGTTTACTAGACCATACTGATTTTTATTACTCCGAGGGTCAAACTTAGCCTTCTGGTAATCACGTTCAACTCATGATAAGTGAGGTTTTTGACTGCTTATTTGCTCTCATTTACTTGCGTGTTGGCTCAAAAATGCTTAAAGGTATTCCCAAGAACTAATTAAATGTACTTTTGTACATGCATATTAGGAAACGAGCCAAAGAAGTCAAAATCAATTCATAAATGAGTCAAAAGTGAACAATAATCAAAACAAGGCAAAAAGGCCTATAGTGCGGACCGCACAATTATTGTGCGGCAGCAGACGAGGAGATTCCGAGATTTGGGTTTTTGGAAGGATGAAGGCATACGGGCCATACCATAATTGTGTGGTCGTAGAAGGGCAAGTGCTGCCACACTCAAAATTATGCGGTCCGCAGAAGACAAAGATCAGAGAGATGTGAATTCTAGAGTCAAGCTGGAATGCGGACCACACTATTTTTGTGCAGCCGCACTCATTTTTATGCGCACCGCAAAAGTCTGAAAATGACAAGCCCAAGTTCAAGGAATGCGGACCGCACTATAATTGTGCAGCCGCAGAAGCTAATTGTGCGGACTGCACACACAATTATGTGGCTGCACAACCTTTGCAGGGGCATTTTTGTCAGATATTTTCAGCTTAGTATAAATTGAACTTTTTGTCATTTTTAGCAAAAGTTTTATTTTGGGAGAGCACCTGAGTCGTTTTTCTTTGTTGTTTTGAGTAATTTTGTGCTAGATTAACTTCTAAACATTAAATTTTCTTTCCCTAATCAATTATTATGTATTATATCTTTTTTATTCTTGTATTTCTTCATTTTCATGAGTAGCTAGCGTTGTGGTGCAACCCTAGTGTGAGTACTTAATGGGTGTTTGAATTGGGCTTGTTTGTGATTGAATTGGTTATATTTAGCCTAGTTCATGCTTGTATTCAAGAATTAATGGTTGAAAACATTTATTCATGCATATTTGACTTAGTCTCTACTTGAGAAAGAGAGATTAAGTCTAGGAAAACTTGGCTAACAAGAAATTGGGATGAACTCAAGAAATTAATAGCCCCAATTAAAGGGTCAAATCTAGAGATAGTAAGACCTGGCTTGAGCATATATCACTTGTTTTGTGCAATACCCATTTGGACTTGAGAAAGCCAAATTGGGCAAAATCACTCAAACTACCGAGAGGTATACAGTGGGTAATTGCGTGTGATTGCTATATTACAACAACGACTAATCAAACTTGCCCTAGAGTTTACAACCCGTTAGATAACCAACTAGGTGGAAGTCATGACCCTAGATCGTTTATCATTTGAAAACAACCAAAACCAAAAATATTGTCTCCTAGTTTCATATTTGCAATCAATAGCCTAAAGTAGAAGTAAAAATAAAAAACAAGAATGTGGAAGTGTAATTTAAGGCACATCACACAATTGCACTAAATATATTCCTAGTCCTAATTCTAATTCCCTGAGGATTTGACCCCGACTCGCATTGGGATTTATTATTGCTTCGACCACCTCACTACCTATATTTGTGGTGTGAGTTTGGGCGACATCAATTTTTTGCACCATTGCCGGGGAGTTAAACAAATTTAGCTATATATCTAGGTTTTTGTGTGCTTTGTCTTCTTTTCTTTCCAAGTCACTAACTTTGTTTTTGAATTGATTACAGGTACAAGAATGGCTCTCAACAACGAGCCCATCGAAAATGTGCCATTGGGGGAGAAAGTGGACGATGACCAAATGGATGAGGTTCCTCTTGAACCTCAAGTAAATAGACGAGGCCGCCCGCCTCAAGATAATGTTCCTGTCCCTTCCCCCGCCTCCACCAAGAGCGGCAGCCCACCGACAAGTGCCGAATAAGGGTTATGCAAGTGCTGTAGTCCCGTCCCGCATTAGGGCGGTGAACTCCCAAATCACCTACGTGATGCTTACACTACTTGAGCTACGGGGATTCTTCACTGGGGCTCCGAGTCAAAATGCCTACAAGCATCTCAAGGGGTTCGTCGACACTTGTTGGGGGAGCAAACAAACTAATGTCTATGAGGATGCGCTGAGGTTGAGGTTATTTCCTTTTTCTGTATAGGGAAAGGCATTGGACTGGTCAGAGAGATTGCCTAATAATTCCATCCACACTTTGGATGAGTTGGCGAAAAAATTCATTTCCAAGTTCTTCTCTTCGGGACATATGGCGACACTTCAAGATGAGATTCTTACATTCAAGCATGAACCCAATGAACCATTGCATGAGATTGGGAAAGATATCGTACCATGGTTAAAGAGTGCCCGAATAATGATATGGCTGAGGCCATGATCCAATAGAACTTCTACTGGGGGATCAAAACAACAAATAAATGTGTGGTAAATCAACTCACTGGAGGCAACTTCATGAACGTGCCTTATGCCGAAGCTTGTG
Organism: Nicotiana glauca; assembly: GCA_026770625.1. Classification (NCBI taxonomy): domain Eukaryota; kingdom Viridiplantae; phylum Streptophyta; class Magnoliopsida; order Solanales; family Solanaceae; genus Nicotiana; species Nicotiana glauca. The sequence goes on along the minus strand of MU711032.1, from coordinate 2,218 downwards.
AAATTCTTGATGAGATGGCAGATACCTCTTCAGCATGTAAAAGTAGAGCCAATATTCTGCAAGGTGACCCTAATATTATTTACCTACACAAGGATCTACATGATCATGGGAAAGCTATAGCTGAGTTGACAACTACCATGAACCAATTGTCCAAAGCTCAGCTTCAACACGTTCAAGGGCCGAAACAAGTGAATGCAATGGAAGGTGTGAATATGATGGTAAAAAAAGACATTAGCAAGGTCAACAAATGCAAAACCGTCTGGAACAATTCATGCAAGATGATTGTGGATATGATCAAGGTGATTCGTTCAATAAGCCAGAAGAAGAGGTTCAATATATTAATAATTATAAAGGTCAAAGCAATAATGCTCAAGGACAAAATCAATAACAATGGAGGTCACAAGAAAACCAAGGTAATTGGAACAACCAAAACCACCAAGGCAATTGGAGTGGTGGCAACAATAATCAAAGAAATTGGAATAATCAAGGTAACCAAGGCAATTGGGGAGGTAATCATCCAGGTAATTGGGGTGGAAACAATCAAAGCAATTAGGGAGGCAACAATCAAAGAAATTGGGGAGGCAATAATCAAGGAAGGTGGAACAACAACAACAATCGGGGGCCGGGTTTTCAAAGGCCTCCAATGTTCCAACAACCGAGCAATCCACCCCTCTATCCTTCTCAAGGTTTGAGCTCCTCTAATAATGAAATGGGTAGAATTGAGAATATGTTTAAACAGATGGTGGAGAAGAATGCCGACTCAAATGCTCAATTAGCCTCTCACAACACTTCTATTCGCAATTTAGAATTTTAGTTAGGACAAATTTCGCAAGCTTTCAACACTCGTCCTAAGGGGGCACAACCTAGTGATATGGTGATGAACCCAAAGGGTGAAAATAATACAGGACATGCTATGGCCGTGACTACTAGAAGTGGAAAAGGTAGAGATGCAATCACCTCAAATCAAAGAAGAATTATGGAGGAAGATGTTGTGGTTCAAGAAGATGAAATCCCAAGCAATGTGGTTCAATCTAATGAAGAAGTGAGAATTGATATAGATGAAAGTGTGGAGGAGACGCAAGAAGAAGTGAACCTGTCTAGGAAACATGTGATTGACATGCCAGAACCGGTAGTGCCAAAGGCTAAGGCACCAATGCCAAGACCTCCTCCTCCATACCCTCAATGGCTTGCAAAGCAAAAAAAATGAAAACCAATTCAAAAGGTTTATTGATATGATGAAGAGTTTGTCGATTAATATGTCGTTGTTTGACGCATTGGAACAAATGTCGGGATATGCAAACTTCATAAAGGACTTGGTAACCAAGAAGAAATCGATGAATTGTGAGACCATCAAGATGACTTATCAAGTGACTGCTATTGTGCACTCAATGGCTCTGAAATTGGAAGATCCAGACACTTTCACAATTTGTTGTACTATTAGGAGTGTCAACTTTGCCACAGCACTATATGATCTTGGGGAAAGTATCAACTTGATGCCCTATTCGGTGTTCAAAACTTTGGGAATTGGGCAACCAAGACCCACATCTATGAGGTTGCAAATGGCGGATTGAACAATGAAGAGTCCTTTGGGTATTATTGATAATGTGTTACTTCGAGTTGACAAGTTCATCCTCCCAGCGGACTTTGTGATTTTCCATTGTGAAGTGGACTATGAGGTGACTATCATTTTGGGTAGATCATTCCTTGCTACGGGGAAGGCTCTTATTTATGTGGAAACCGGAGAGCTCACTTTTTGGTTGGGTGACGAAATGGTGGTCTTCCGTGTGTGCAAATCTGTTAGGCAACTGAATAGTAATGAAGTTTGTTCATTCGTGGATTTGGTCGCCGATGTGATTGTTGATGATGCTAGTGTCACAATGAATGTTGAAGATAATTTGTATAATGTTTTGCTCAATCTTTATGATGTCGAGAAGAAGGAAGGCTATGTGGAGTGTGTGAATGTATTTCAAAGCATGGGCTCGTACGACTATGAGACCTGCAAGCTATCTTTGGATCTTGAAAACCGAAAGACTCCTCCAACGAAGCCCTCAATCGAGGAGCTGCCCACTTTAGAGTTAAAGCCATTGCCTCCACATCTCAGGTATGAATTTTGTGGCCCTTTGTCACGACCCCAATCCCGGTGGTGATGGCGCCCAACACAATTGCTAGGCAAGCCCGACCATTTTCACTCTCAACCCGAGCATGAAGCTCAAAACCA
>MU711020.1:121592-173592 GCA_026770625.1 Nicotiana glauca | reverse complement strand
GTAACATTTCAATCGATAAATAATAGTAAAATCTGTTGTTAATGATAGTTAATCTGTGGATCGTTTTAAAAAAAAATATGTGTAGTTAATCTAAATATAGTCAAAACAGTAACGTTCAAACAAGAAATCAGTGTTATCGCCATTCTTTAAATTTCTGATGTTGTGTAGTTAAAATAACTATGTAAATCCATTATTAATTCAGTGATAATATTTGTGCTTATTTGAACAAATCAGAATACATGAACTGGGCTCGAATAAGCCCTGAGCACAGCTGTGCTCTGTTCTTTGCGGGTCTGATTTCAAGGCCCAAAACACATGAAGACCTGGACGTAAATGAAATAAAAATTACAAACCATAGCTAGGCAGCATTATTTGTTACTTTGGTAAGGCAAAAACAATAGTAGAAAATGTAGTACACCATAGGCTAGATCTTTAAAAAAACAAATGAGATGAGCCTCGATTAAGAATAAAATGCACGGGGCCCTCAATTCATTGTTATAAAATACTTAGATTTGGAAGGACCGTTTAGTGAATTTCACGGTCTTTCCCAAAGTTAACAAGACGTAGATATTTTAGGCGCGATTTATAATATACATTCTCAAGTACGGGTGCACATTTATGTGACCCAAATCTAATTCTCAACGAAGTCGAGATGTATTAAAGCCACAGGCGTACTTGTACGGTGTGGCCCGAAATGCATTTTCACGACGTTGCAATTCCTTAAAAATAATAAAGCGGAATATTAATAAATGCACATAAATTGGAACATATAAAGAAATCAGATAAAAACAAATACAACAGTTGAGCGACCGTGCTAGAACCACGGAATTCGGGAGTGCCTAACACCTTCTCCCGGATTAACAGAATTCCTTATCCGGATTTCTAGTTCGCAGACTGTAACAGAGTCAAACTTTCCTCGGTTCGGGATTAAACCGGTGACTTGGGACACCATTATATTCTCAAGTGGCGACTCTGAAAAACTTAAATAACTAATCCCGTTCCGACTGTCCTTAAATTGGAAAAAACTCCTCTACGCCCTCGCCGGTAAAGTAGTATATTGAAAAAGGAGGTGTGACAATTACCGGCAAGAAACCAATAATAATTAATCAACAATATATCTATTACCGATATGAAACCAATAATAATTACTCAACAATATATATATTACCGGTATGAAACCAATAATAATTATTCATATAATCACATAAGATTATTAAAATTTAATCCATTTAAGACTCACGGTCATGCTCGACCCCCAACGTATAGATACTCGTCACCATGCCTATACGTCGGACTCCACACATAACAATTAGCACATAAACTCAAATCCTATTCCCTCAAGCTAGGATTGATCAAACACTTACCTCGAAAGTTTACGGCCAACTCAATCCTTAGCAATGCCTTTTTCCTTTCGAATTTGGCTCCAATTCAATCGTATCTATACACAATTAATTTAATAACATCAATACTACTTAACAAACTAGTTCAAATGGCTAAATATATTTTCTACAACATTCTGCCCGGAATAGTAAAAATTGACCCCGGGCCCCCGTGGTCAAAACACGAGGTTCGAACCAAAATAAATTCACCCATCCATCCACGAGTTTAAATATATAATTTGTTCTTAAGTTCGACCCCAAAATGAGGTCTAAATCACATATTCTTTGAAAACCCTAACTATACCCATTTATCTAATTTTTTTACTCATTTACACATGTTTAGGCCTAAGAATTCGAATAATATTGATGGAAGATGAAGAAAACGAGTCAAGAATCACTTACCCAAAAAGTTTGATGAAAATCGCCCAAGAATCGCCCAAAAATGCTATTGGAGAAGAGAGAGTTTTGAGAAAATGGGATAAAATCCTGTCTGTTCTGTTTTCAGAACTTAAAATCACTGGGCGAAATTTTGCTCTATGTGATCGCGGAGCAAGGGATGCGATCACATAGAGTAAAATAAAATTGTTCACTGCGATCGCATGGGAGGAGATGCGATCGCGTAGAAGGGGCAGGCTATTCTATGCGATCGCAAGCTTTACTGTGCGATCGCATAGAGGAAAAATGTGGGGGGCTGGGTTTGTACAATGTGATCGAAGGAGGAGGAGTGCGATCGCATAGAAGGATTTCCAGGCTTCAAAATTTACTCTATGCAATCGCGGGAAGTAGTATGCGATCGCGTAGAAGGAAAATGGCAAGCAATGCGATCGCAAGAAGGCTAATGCGATCGCATAGAAGGATTTGGGAACCCCTGAATTTTGCTCTATGCGATCGCAGCTATGCCTATGCGATCGCATAGAAGGAAATCCCTGTGCACCTACTGCAGATTTTCTGCAGCTTTTTCTAAGTCCAAAATCACCCCGTTACCTATCTGAAACTCATCCGAGCCCTCGGGGCTCCAAACCAAATATGTGCACTGACTCAAAAATATCATACGAACCTGATCGAGCGATCAAATCGCCAAAATAACATCAAAATCAATGAATTGAGCTTTAAAATCCAAGAAATCTTTCAAATTTCATAAACTTCCAAAATTTTCCAATTTAAGGCCGAAACACGTCAAACGACGTCCGTTTTCAACCAAACATTACAAGAAGCGCTTAACCATTATATATGACTTGTATCGGGCGTCGGAACCAAAATATGAGCCCGATACCATTACCTTTTGATCAAATTTTATTTTCATTTTTATTTTCCTTAAACATTTTCAGAAAACAATTTAATAGAAAAATTCATTTCTCGGGCCTGGGACCTCGAAATTCGATTCCGGGCATACGCCCAAGTCCCATGTTTTTCTACGGACTTTCCGAGACCGTCAAATCATGGGTCCGGGTCCGTTTACCAAAAATATTGACCAAAGTCAACTATATCAATATAAATATCAAAATTCTTCAAATTTTTCACATAATGCATATATTTCAATATTAAAACTTTCCGGCTTCGCGCCCGGACTGCGCACGCAAATCGAGGTAACTAGAAATAAGGTTTTCAAGGCCTCAAAAGCTCGAAATGACTGCGAAAACAAGTGATGAACCTTTGGGTCGTCACATGTTGCCCGAGGGACTGTTGTTGATTCATGTTGTTGCCCGGGGGCTGATTACGAGTGATTGTGAGGTAGCCCGAGGGATGGTTTTGTTGATATTTTACCCAATGGCTGATTTATGGTACATGTCTTGCCCGAGGGGCTGTTTATGTTTCTATCATTTTTACTCATTATTTCACCACTTGTTTGAAACTATTGAAAGATATTTTTAAAATAAAAGGTTTTACTGAAACTGAGTTTGTTTTACGAGGTAATTGAGTTTTGTACTGTTTTAGAAATGTACTGTATTTCCTGTAGTGTTATGATGTAGAATTATCTGTTTTCTTACTGCTCCATTTTATTTACTTTTATTACTTACTGAGTTGATATACTCACATTACTCATTTCACCTTGTGTGCATATCTAAGAGTTGCGGGTTGCGATAGAGAGTGCTGAGCGTTCTTCCATCAGGTCTTCGGAGTTGGCAAGGTAGTTGCTTAGCATTTGTAGCCCTGCACTTCTCCTTCTTACCTTACTTGGACTGTTCTTAGTATTTTATTTCCCGACTATGATAGATTTTCTTGTATTTAGACCGATCTTGTAGGTGCTTGTGACTTGTGACACCCCGATGTCGGGCTTGTATTATTTTCTTTCGCACTAGTTATTTAGACTTATGTTATGAGATTCTGTTAATTTAATAGCTTAAAAATGACTTTCATGAAATACTGGTTGGATTTGGGTTTATGCCGGCTGGCCTAGTTTCACGATAAGCATTATCACGTATGGGTCGGTTTTAGAGTCGTCACAACAAGGTAAGTGAATTCTACCAATTATTGATTTAAATACATGGACTATGGGTAAAATTTTAATATAGAAATTAGTGAAATTATATGATTTTATTTGAACAGCTAGGTTTTATTAAAAATAGAATTTGACCACGTAATTGATTATAAAATTAAGAATAAATTATATATTTGAGTTCGTAATGTCATGGGTAATGTTTATCTTCAAAAAAATTGGAATCTGGGTACGTAGGCTTGTGTTTGACTTTTATTGACTTTCCAAGCGGGTTAGAAAATTACTCTAAGAGTTAAATTATGAACTTTTGAGCATATATTGATTGGTTTGTACGGCCTTTGACTGGTTTCGGATTGCTCGTCTACGATTTGAGGCTACTAGTGAGGTATGAGAGTTGCATAGAGGGCTTGGAAGCAAGGTAGGTCTCTTTCCTAATCTTGTAAAAGGAAACTATCCCCGTCTGTATTTTATTACTGTGTGCTACTTTTTATGGGTATTGCGTATGCATGAGGTGACCAAAGTCTATACTAGTTAGTTTTATGTTTATGTCCGGGTAGATTTAGATCCACACGATGCTTTAAATGTACTATTCGAATCAATCTTGGTTGTTTAATTATTTAAATTTATGACTGGGATTGAGACTAGAATAAACTTGTTGAACTAGTTTCTTACTTTAAAATTGTGAAATATTTGATGAATGGTGGTTCCATGTCTTCTCGACTCGCATGTATTTTCGCGAGTGAGAGAGTTTCTTTATTCCTATGGGATCGAGTCGGTTACCTTGACAGAATTGTGAATTATTCTTATGGGATCGGGTCATTCGCCTCGGCGGTATTATGAGTTATTCTTGTAGGATCGGGCCATTTGCCGCGGTGATACTATGTAATACTACTATTTTTATGGGATTGGGCTGTTCGCCCCAGCTGACTCATGCCTAATACATGAGGTTTGATTTTGTATTGGTATCAGTTGGCCTTGTACCTTCGGGGCAAGTTGTGGAAATTGGTGATTTCATAATAATTCTTGTTTGGAAGTTATTATTGTTATTTACCTGTCTCGCTGCTACTTATTGAGCTTCATAAGTGTCTATTTTATATACTTTATTATTTAACCACTAATAAGTGTCAACGTCGACCCTTCTCCACTACGTCTTCGAGTTTAGACTGGATACTTACTGGGTATGCGTTAATTTACGTACTCATACTATACTTATGCACTGATTGGGTAGGTACTGAGACAAGTACTTCGGTGGTCATTTGAGCATGTAAACGCACTACACAGAGACTTAGTAGTGAGCTGCCTTCCATGCATCGATCTGCAACACCCAGAGTCTCCCTCTTATCATATTTAATATTTTGTCTATTCTATATCTAGACAGTAGCTATAGTGATTTGTATATTCCACTAGATTGCTCATGCACTTGCAACACCGGATTTTGGGGTTTTCTAGTGGATGTTTACAATTGTACCTAAAATTATTATCACTTCGCTTGTGTTTTATTCACACTTTGTGATGGTAAGAAGAAATTTATGTTTTCCATGGTTTCTAAATTTCATTTCACTTACTTAATAAAATTTCTGATTTTAAAAGTTAAAATGGATAATCAAATTAGAGGTTTATGTGTTGACCTGCCTAACAGTACCGTTGGTCGCCATCACAACCTATTATGGGATTTGGGTCATGACAAGGCCGAAGAAACCCTCACTTTTGCCCATTTGATCAACCTCTACTCTCCAAAGAATTTTCGTGTAGGCATGATCAAACTCAGCAAACGCAGCCACCATGCCATCATTACCAGTATCGATGATGATAATGACTGTGGTTGAAAGAAACGGTACGCTGTCATTGCTACTTTACCAGCTTTCAAATATTCTATTTTAGAGAAGACAAAAAAGGTGAGCGCCTAGCGCGAAAGGTTGCTTTACTAAGTAAGATAAAGCAAGAAGCAAGGGCGCAACAGCTGCCCGAAGTTGCTTCCGAGATCAATGAAATTAAAAGCGCGCTTAAAGCCCAAAAAAGCGCTAAAGCGAGTCACATATACTGTTTAGCGCTTCGCACTACCTCAAGTGAGGCTCACGTGCCGAAGAGGCCCCTTTAGATAACCTTTTCTAAGGGAAAGCTTCACATAAGAACAACTGGGATCCCTACTTTCAATTTTATAGCTCATATTTCAATGTACAACCAACTAGCAAAAATAATAGGGTAAGATTCAACATCCAACCCTAATAAATTCTCGAAATTATTATTTAATTTTTAAAAAAGATTGTTCAAGCTTTTAAATTAATTTTTGAATCAGCAACTATAACTCAAACATTAGTTCAACAAACCAGATCCATTTGAATGGTGAAAATTAGATTTTTAACAAGCTTAAATATGTGGGTTTAGATTCTGAATTTAATTTTGTGAGAAATTTGGAGTGAGTGTTATTTAGAATTGTCAGAAATAGTATAAGGAGGTTGTATATAAAATTTGAAGTCATTTAATGGAGATTTGTAGTGGTTTTGAACAAAAATTACAATTGAAAATCGTGGAAGAAGTTCGTCTAAAAATGCTTGTATAAAGGTGTGTAAAATTGTATAATAGTGTATAAAATGTGTTTATACACCCATATACAAGATTATACATAATTATACAAAAAACTGACTTCGTCTTCTTCCTTGCATCTTTTCTGAAATTTAACTCAAATCTACTCCAAATCACTTCAAACTCAAATTTTGAACTCCTTTTAATACTTTCAATCAATTGGAATAACACCTAATCAAAACAACTAACAAACTCAAAAAATTCTATTTTCGAAAGCAAAGCTTTGAATAGCCTTCAATGGTGGACTTCTACTCTTCAATTTTCTTACGTTGCAATAAGGTAATACAGGGGGAGAAGCAGTAATAGAGGATAGCCCCTTGAAGCATATGAAGAAGATGTGAGAAGAAAAGAGACTGAAATCAATGGATGTGAGAGCACAAATTTAACTCCATCGATTTTGAATTTGCTAGTTCTTTCAAAATATGTACAATATAGGCTAGGTCAGATAAAACTTAAAAATATGGACCATTTTTTGTTATGGTGTGATGTCAAGTGTATTCTCTTGTAATTCTTTCCTTTTTTAAATTATAAAAAGTCTCTCACCAATCCCTAATCCATGATTATTAAAAATAACCAATAAGATACAAAATTATTAAATAAGGGGAGAAATCATAATTCCCAAAATAATAAAAAAGGAATCAATGGAAGTATAAGAAGGGTAGTTGAAGAAGAGCAGTAGAAATCATCAAACTCAACTAAAACAGAGTCGAAGCATTACAACGGAAGAATCCTTTATCATAACAGGTATGCTTCTTCTTTTCTCTGTTCTCTCTCATACTTCTACTTCTTCTCCTTCTTCTATTTTTTCTCTTTTTGCTTTTTGACTTTTTCTCCATTAAAGAAGTGCTTTGACCTTGACTGTCTTTTTCTGGTTCAGTTTTTTTATTTTTTTTAACTTTGGGGTGAATATTAAATAAATGGTAGAGGTATTGTTGTATACTTGTATTTATTTTTTCTTTGGAGAAAATGAATGGAAGTATGAGACACTTATCACCATGAAATTCTTTTAACTTTTATAATGGAGTTATCAGTGGGATGGGTCATTGAGTCTATATTAAAACAGCTGTAAAAACAATTTAGACATGGCCATAGCGGTGGACCCTAGAAGGGCCAATACATATGAACTAAAGTGATCTCTTCTACTTTTAAATAATTTACCCGGTCGTCTGGTAGGGTGCATTATATAAGCTAATGTATGCATTATCTTTGAGTATTAATAATACATTGTTTGGTAGACATTTTGAACTCATGCATTACTTATGCAAGCATTAGTTATACATCCTATTTGGTATTATCCTATGCATAACTAATGCATAGAAAATAATGGTATTAGCAATGCAATGGGTTTTAATGCATGCATTAGCTTAGTTAAAGACAAAATTGTCCTTCAAAATTTATGCTTGATTAAAATATGCAAGTTAGTATATTAATACAAGTTCAAAATAATTCAAATAGTGAGAAATAAAATTATATCCCTAGTAAATAAATAAATTCTTAGCATATTTTTTTTTATAAATAAATATTTAATTTTATTTTACAATATAGGTAGACAAATAAAATATTTGTTTAAACCTTTTCATATAAAAATATTTCTCAACATATGTTTCTTCTAAAAAGTTAGAGTGTGGACTAGTTTTGAGGCATTTTTGTAAACAAACAATTCTTTTAGAAATTGTGCAATGTTTTAATATATCAAACCAAACAATGGATAAAAAATATGTTAACATAACTAATACCAGCATAACTAATGCAAGCATAATTAATACCAGCATTATTCTTATGCACCCTACCAAACGACCCCTAAGTGTTTCACTGCGTTTTGTAACTTTCTAATTTGTACTGGAGTTGGACTACTTTCTGATGGAATTAAAATTGTTAAATCTAATTCTTTTATCACATGTAATTCTTATTGTCAATATTTATATTCTTGTTGTATATTTAATAATATAAAAATTATAATATTTACGCATAAAATGCATAAAATATTATTTAAATTTTATTTCAGATATAAAATGGCAGAGGACTTGTCCAAAGGCAATAGTAGGGTTCTAATGACACTATAAGAGTCACATACAATTTTTGTAGAAAAACAACAACAAGTGAAATTAATCGGGCAAAATAACATTTGATTGGTAATTTTAGAAATTCAGCGAAGTATACCAAATGCCCAGAGGCGAGGTTAGAGAGGAATTGAAAAGTCACATGGAGGGAAAAAAATATGAAAAGAAGATTATACTAATAACTTTTTTAAATTTGATGAGTTCGATTATCATGATGATGTTGGTGGAGAGAAAAAGTTCCAAATATCATTCATAGGAAAAGAGGTGGAGAAAGCGTTACTAGTGGCTCTAATAAGAAATTGGCCAAGGGAAAGGGGTCTATGGACGTGATTCTACAAAAACGAGGAACACTTAGGCAACCTAATATCAAAGATTCGTGTGATAAAGAGGCAAGAGCAACGACTATCCAAAACATTGCTCGTTTCTTTTACGATGTTGGGATCCCATTCAATGTTGCTCGCTTAAAAAGTTTTAAGGATGTAGCCAAAGCTATAGGAAGGTATGCACTAAACTTAAAGCCTCCAAGCTACCATGATTTGAGGGTTCCCTTACTTAGGAAGGAGGTGGAGTTGACCGATGAAATTGTAAACAAGCACAGGGAAGAATGGATAAAGTATGGTGTTCCATTATGGCTGATGGATGGAAAAATAGAAAACAAAGAACTTTAATAAACTTTTTGGTGAATTCCCATACGGTACAGTATTTTGGGAGTTAATAGATTCATCCTCATTTGTTAGAACCAAAGAAAAATTATGTGAACTGCTTGATAGATATGTGGAACACGTTGGAGAACAGAACGTGGTTCAAGTTATAAGTGATAATAGTAGCAATTTTGTATTGGCTGGTAAGAATTATTTCTTTGACTATTTAAGTTATGTATTTTACTTTCTAATATCAATTTAAATTTCTCGGTTTTAACTATTAGCATATCTATTTACTCTCTTTGGTATAAGTCAACTGTTACGGAGAAAAAGAAAGCACATATACTGGATATTTAGTGCAGCTCGTTGTTTAGATTTTATGTTAGAAGACATAGGAAAGATTTCAAACATCAAGAAGACCATCCAAAGACCCATTTTCCTTGTCGGTTTCCTTTATGGGCACACAAGAGTCATGAAATATGATGAGAGATTTTACAAAAAATAAAGAGTTGGTGAAATATGGGATTACTCGATTTTCAACAAGTTTCCTGACTTTGCAACGATTGCATTTTCAAAAAATTAATGCGCGGCAATGTTTACATCTGAACGTTGGGTGAATAGTAGTTGGTCGAAGACTTCAAAGGAAAAAAGTGTAGCTCACTCTGTCTTGATGACTACGTTCTGGAACCAAGTTGTTTACATTTTGAAGATAATAGAGCCTCTTGTTAAAGTATTGTGATTAGGTGACAATGAGAAAAAAAATCTGTCACATGATACATTTATAAAGCTATGAATAGAACTAAGGAAGCTATTGTGAAGGCATTTAATGGGAATTTTGCAAATATAAAGATATCTTTAAGATCATAGATGAAAGATGGGCACCAGTTGCATCATCAATTACATGCAGCTGAGCATTATTTAAATCCTGGGTACTTCTATCAAAATTCAACCATTAAAAATTGTAAAAAGTAACGGATGGTTGCATGCTTATCTAAAAAAATTGGTTCCAACCATTGAAGTACAAGACAAGATCATATATGAGATACCACTTTATACTAGATCTGAATAACAATTTGGTCTTCCAATCGCAAAAAGATCAAGAATAACAAGATCTCCTGGTTAGTAAAAACATTGACCTATAAATTCTTAATTATTATTTTATGTATAAATTCTATTATTATTTACATTAAGTTACAAAAAATGATTGTCTACAATATAAATAATACTTTTTACAGTTGAATGGTGAAATTTATATGGAAATTTAGCTCCACATATTCAAAATTTAGCCATTAGAATTTTGGTCTTAACAGCTAGTTCTGCTAGGTATGAGCATAATTGGAGCGTGCTTGATCATGTAAGTATTCAAGTGGTATACTTTTTCTTGAATAGTTAATCAATTATACTATAGTACTCACACTCACATTATATATGTAACAGATACATACCAAGAAGAGGAACAAATTGGAGCATCAAAGATTAAATGATCTAGTGTATATTAAGTACAATCGGGCGTTAAGATTTTGTTATGTCTTGCGATGTGTCCTTGATCCAATCTCATTGGATTACATAGATCACAACAATGAGTGGTTGACCAGGAAAATGGATATTAATGTTGAGTTAGAAGATGAATTGGTGTTTGAGGTTGACAACTTAACTTGGGGTGATGTTGCAAAAGCGTCGGGGAGTGAAGACATATTGACATACACAAGGTGGCAAAAGAGACAATTCGGAATTATTATAACTAATGCCTCAAGCTCCCAGGCTCCACATGTTGATGTATTTGAAGATGAGAGTGATTTCGATGAGTTAGACGAAGAATAGATTGGAGGCTATAAGTCGAGTGATACCGATAAGGGTCACCCTTTTGAGGAAAATTACATAGACGAATATTATTATATTAGTGATTAGAAGTAGTATGGTTTAAATTTTCATATTAAGACCTAAGTATGACTTTAACTTTCATACTAAGACTAAGTATGAGTTTGTCTTTTCATATCTTACATATTAAGTAGTTTTCTCCTTATTGCACTTTTTTTAGTGAAGCCCTCATTTTAGGTGCGCTTTGCACTTTAAGTCTTTTTTGCGCTTTTTGCTTTTGAAAACACTGTCAAGGACATCCTTCCAGCTACAACACCTTCTATCCTTGAATCTTGAAACTTTGCTCGTAGGTTTTTCAGATATCTTTTTTATATTGCGTTGAAGAAAATTTCCTCCTTTTCTTACTTTCATTTCTCTTATTTCATCTACCCGTTGGATTCCACCATCAGTTAAGAACCTAACCTAATGGGTTTTTTTAGATGTTTCTATACCGGATTTTCACATGTGGGAAGAAAATTCATCAAAATTTAATTGGAAGTCCAAGAATTATGGTAAGTAAAACTTTTCTTTCCCTTTTCACTCTCTAACATGATGTAGTATGAATCTACTGACTCTCCTTCGTAACGTGAATGCCTTCCAAATGGGTATTCTACATTCCCCATCGTTGAGGTTTCCCATGACCTAACAGTGGCCCATCAACAAATTCAATAAATCCTTAATCCAAAGAGGGCTCGTGATGTCGATCTTGCTTCCTATGAAGGTCCATATTCCCCGAGTCCCCAGCCTAAGGATAAAAAATCAAAAAGAAAATGTACCGATATCATCATCCTCGAAAGGTTCCTGCTCCTCCGATCGGGCAGAGGATAGTGACTGTGGTTGCTATTTGATTTCTTGCTTTCCCTTTGACTCTGATCCCTTTGTTGACGAAAGTGCCGATATCAGTACTACTTCATTGATTGCAAACATTTCTTTGGCGGCCGGTTGTTCATCGTACAATGTTTTGATTCCTTCCGATGTCGGGAACTTCAAGACTTGATGAAGCATCGAGGGCACTGCCCTCATGTTATGAATCCAAGGCCTTCCGAGCAACGCGTTGTATCTCATTTCACCTTCGATCACATGGAACTTCGTTTCTTGGATGGTTCCGGCCACATTTATCGGCAAAATGATTTCTCCGTTGGTGGTTTCACTTGCCATGTTAAAGCTGTTAAGTACCCGAGTTGCAGGCACAATTTGATCTTGGAGGCCGAGTTGCTCTACGACCCTTGATCGAATAATATTTGCCGGGTTACCTGGGTCAATTAACATATGTTTAACTTGAATATTATTCATAAGGATAGATATCACCAGTACGTCATTGTGAGGTTGCTCGATCCCTTCTGCATCCTCGTCATTGAAAGATAAGGTTTCTTTCGGTAAGTAGTCTCGAGTTTGCTTCTCCCTCGTGATTGTCACCTTGGTGCGTTTAAATATCGGTCCTTGAGGAATATCGACCCACCAACGATCATATGAATTACGTGTTGCGGTTCTTCTTGTCATTTTTCCTGTTTACATCCCTGTATCTAAAGTGATTTTGAGCTTTGTTGCTCAAGAATTCTCGAAGATGACCCTCGTTGAATAAACGAGTTGCTTCCTCCCTCACCTGTCTGTAGTCTTTGATTTTATCACCATGGGTACCATGGTATTTGCATATTGATTAGTGTTCCTTCGAGTTGGATCAATCTGTAGGGGTCTGGGCCATCTAGTATCCTTGATCCGTCTGATGGCCGATACCATACCCGATGCATTGATGTTGAAGTTGTATTCTGACAGTCGTGGTGCTTCTTTGGGCTCGACATGTTTATTGAAGCCACTTTTACTCAGCTCTGTCCTCGATCATTCCTTCGATCATTTCGAATAGGATTACGTCTTGGGCTGCTATTTCTACGATCCACGCTGTATGGTTGATATCGATCTCTGTTAGGTCGAGGTTCTCTATAAATGTCCCTTTGAATTCTACCGACAGGCCTATTTGGGTAAATAGAACCAGAAGGAGTTCCCAATTGATCATCCTCGACCCTGATCTTCGACTAGTATCGATTATGTACATCGGCCTAGGTTACAGTTGGATATTCAATTAAATTATGCTTTAGTTGTCGTGATGCTATCGAACTTCATTCATTCAAACCTTGAGTGAAAGCTTGAACAGCTCAATCATCTGTGACCGGGGTTAGGTCCATGCGTTCCATCTGGAATCGAGATACAAATTCCCTTAACATTTTGTTGTCCTTTTGTCTTGCTTTGAAGAGGTCTGATTTCCCAATTGTAACCTCTATTGCTCTGGCGTGCTCCTTCATGAAGGAATCTGCGAGTATGGCGAAGGAATCGATGGAATTGGGTGGCAAATTGTGGTACCATATCATTGCCCCTTTCGATAAAGTTTCTCCAAACTTTTTCAATAGAACAGATTCAATATCATCATCTTCTAAGTCATTCCCTTTTATTGCGCATGTATAAGACGTGACATGTTCATTAGAGTCAGTGGTCCCATTATTTGGGAATTTCTGGCATGCGAAATTTTTTCGGGATAGGCTTCGAAGCCGCACTTGGAGGGAAAGACTTCTGCATAAACTTCTTTGAATCTAAACCATTTAGAATCGGGGGTGCCCCCGGTATGTGGTTAACCCATGAGTTGTACGTTTCTACCTTTTTATCATTAGCCTCAATTTTCTTTTCACTTGATTCATTCCATTTAGTGAACCCCTCGAGCATTTTCATAATAGCAGAGTCGGCCCCCGAATCATTGGCGGTCGATCTCTCCGGTATAGGTTCGTACATGCAAACAGTTTCTAGTTCAAGCTCTGGTTCGATCCCAGTTGGTGCTTGATACTAATTTTCTAGTTGTGCTATAGCAGCTTGCTAAGCCTATAGCATTTCAAATATTAACTGGAGGCTAAATCCACCGTCTTCTCCGCCCTGCGTACCTCGACCACCTTATCAAACTTCCCTGCGTACGCTACCTTCAGGATCAACGCCCAAATTTGCATTTAGGGCGACATGCGAACTGATATAGACGAGGTTTGCGATTGGTACTCCCTCGTTGCGAGTTAGACATGTTGATCCTGAAATAAAAAACACTGACAAGAACAAGCTTAAAGTAGTGTTTGTTCGAGAATTAATACCAGGCAATCACTATTATCCTTAGCCCCACGGTGGGCGCCAGACGGTTTACCCTCAAAATTGGATAATAACTAAAATTATAATGTGGTTTTAAGGATACATGATTTCACCTAATACTAATTGATAAACGTAAAAATTAGTAATAGAAATTAACAATAAGATAAAGCAAACCAGTATTAAAACGTAATTCAGCCCTTAAGCTTGAGTGCCCTCGAAAATGTTGATACCGGAACAAGTAAAAATAAGACAAGCTGATGAGCAAAAAAGTATAAGCTAAGGACAATGTGTTGTATTGCTTTGATACGCGTGAATGTAAGATGCCTACAAAATGATTAGAACCCTCTTTATATAGTAGAGGAATCCTATCTATGGTACAATTCTAATTACAGAAGTAAATCTCATGATTAGCCTAAACAACCGTCCTTGATTTGATCTGTCCCGAGATTTCCGCCATGATCTTCGACCAGTTGCGGATATCTCGCCTTTCTGTTATTGCGCTTTGCTCGAAGTCTGCCCCATTTATTCTCGATCGCTACTGGCCTCGATCTTGACAGGCACCTCGTTTCTCGAACTTGGTACCTTGTCCTCGTGCTTTGATCTGATCCACTATGAGACCGATCTTCGATGCAATTCCCTAGTCTCGATTAAATAATATAATCGGGTAGACACGGTTTTAACCGCATGCAATTATGCATAGCTATATTTAATAAATTATCATCTTTAAGGAGATTTAATAGTGTGTTTGGTTTACGGAAGATAAACCCTTACTTAACTAAACTGACAGTTAGGCCGAAACTGACAGCTAAATGTTATTCCTATATTGTAGTTGATAAATTAACGTGCTATATTTATTGTACTACACTTCTATACTTTCAGCTTATTAAAACTAAAACTAGTAAACACGTTACCCAACCCCAACCACCAGCCTGGATAACTTTTGTTCTATGTCGATCGCTACTAAAATGAATTAAATGTAGTTTAATGTTTATATGGGTTAAATTGTTTAATCTAAGTTTTTTTTTTTTTTTTTGTATTCGACGAATTTAAGGGAGAAATTTAAAAATAGCCAGATTTGCAACTGGTCGTTCAAAAATAGCCAAATTTCAAATGTAATCGAAATTTAGCCATTTTTCATATAAAGATAAATTTGAACGAAAACACTGTTCAAAACCCCGAAAATAGTCCAGTATATTATGCTGGAGTTCCAGCATCAGTATACTTGAACTCCAACATTTCCTTTACAATCAACCACAATTGAACGTAACCGTCAAGGGTCGTGGTGGTATGAAGAGATCCCTACGCCTTTAATTAGAAGTTTCGGATTCAAGCAATGAAATTAAAAAAAAAATCTAATATAAAACACTTCATTCTTTAGTGGATCTTCCACAATGTGAATCCTAATGGGGGAAGTGTACGATTAGCTACTAATAACACGTGTATTAACGTTTAAGTCACTATTTAAAATGTCTTTAGTCTTTCGCTACTGCTTTAATAAACTTTAACTGTCCGGAAGAAAATACGCTTCTGCTCATGTCCTTAACTTTTGAACGTAACTTCAGGACTTCAGGACTACATGTCCTTAACTTTTGACTTGTAATTCTAAGTTCAGGACTTCGGGACTGTTATGTCGAGGAAGAGGCAAACCCGAAAATAAAGAAGATAAAGAACACCAAATTTTAATGTGGAAAACCCTTCAAATCAAAGGTAAAAACCACGGGATCACAAAGATCCAAAAAGCTCCACTATAACAATAAGAGGGTTACAAAAGTTCTCCAAATTGGCTACACAACAAGGGCCAAACACGGAGCAACAAGAGCAACAACTAATCAACTGAAGAAAGAGTATAATCCACAAAACGGAGCTGCTGTTCGAGGCTCGAAATTAGATGCTACAAGCCACCAAATCCAATCTCCACCGTTCAAATCCAAGACCAAGATGTACGAACACTTAGTCAAAATTTTAGCCCGATCCAACGGTTAACGAATCGAAAAGCGTGATTTGAAGTTGGCTGGTCGGAATAAAAATCTGCAGCAAAACAAATACTTTTATTCTCTCTTCTCTCTTGATGAAAGCTCTCTCAAAACCCACTCTTATATGCTTAAGTCTTTCAAAGACTTGTATCAATGAGCATAGAATAACTCTCCAAGGTTGTCCTATTTATAGATCATGAGTGGTGCTTTCTCTTAAAGCCAAAATCCACTCAAAATAGGAATAAACCGAATCCAATTCCAAATAGGATTGGAAACCAAAAGAGAATAGGATTAGGCCATTGGGCCTTTGGCTGGACAACATGGGCATGATCCCAACAAACTCCCCCTCTAGCCAAGGGGCCAAATATGTCTTCAAGTAAAGGAACTATTGACAGACTTCGTGCCTTCCAATTTTCTATAAAATTCATGTTTATCTACAACCACCGCCTTTGTCAGCATATCCGAAGAATTTTCATCAGTGTGTATCTTCTCAACCTCAAATAATTTCTCTTCCACGGCCATTCTTATCCAATGATCTTTGTGATTATCTTGCATGGCTTCATCATAATTCTCAGATTTTCCCATGTCAGTCAAAAATACATACTCATCAGGAGGATAGCGCATGGATTTTTGATTCTCCCTTGTAGATCTTCTAAGAGAGGTTTCAGAAGCATTCGAAGTAGTTAACTGTGCAGGAATTGGTTGCTGATCAACCACAACTTCATCAACTGGAGCATCCATATCATTTACACCATGATGATCATTTTGATCTNCAACTAAGCTCTCATTACTCTGAGAATCTATCTTCTCAGCTTTGTCAATATCTTCAATAGTTTGGTCTTCAAAGAATATTACATCACGACTTCCAATAAGTTTATTGTCAATTGGATCATAAAAACGATACTCAAACTCATCTTGACCATAACCGATAAAGATGCACTGCTTAGTTTTGACATCCAGTTTCGATCTCTCATCTTTAGGAATATGCACACAAGCTTTACACCCAAAAACTCTCAGGTGGTCATAAGAAATATCTTTTGCAAACCAAACTCTATCTGGGACATCACCATCCAAAGCAACAGCAGGAGACAAATTGATAACATAGGCAACAATGTTAAGTGCTTCCGCCCAAAATGTGTTTGGAAGTTTAGCCTTTGAAAGTAAACATCTAACTCTCTCAACTAGAGTTTTATTCATCCTCTCTGCCAAACCGTTCAATTGAGGCATCTTGGGCGGAGTTTTCTGATGACGAATTCCTTGTTCCTTGCAATAATTATCAAAGGGACCACAATATTCACCACCATTGTCAGTGCGAATACATTTTAATTTCTTCCCCGTCTGTCTCTCAGCTAAGGCCTGAAATTCCTTAAACACGCCAAGTGCTTGATATTTAGATTTCAAAGGATACACCCAGAGCTTACGAGAATGATCATCAATGAAGGTCACAAATTAAAGTGCACCACCTTTTGACTTTACTTTAAAAGGACCACACAAATCAGAGTGTACTAGCTCTAATAAATCGGGCTTTCTTGAGGGAGGATGACTATCAAAGGAAACCCTTTTTCTGTTTGCGAGCTAAACAATGGATACACCTTTTCAGCTTTGCTTGTTTCAATCCAGAAAGCAAACTTTTCTTAGCCAAACACGTAATCCCCCTATCGCTCATATGACTCAATCTTCTGTACTATAATTCTGATAAAGTATCACCTTCCACCATATTTATTGAGTCATTAAGAATAGAGCACTTTGTCACATATAAATAATTAGTCTTGACTCCACGAGCCACTACTAACGAGCCCTTGGTGAGCTTCCATTGGCCATTAAAGAGCGCATTATGGTAACCTTCATCGTCTAATCTTCCTGCGGAGATCAAATTGAAAGGAAAGTCTAGAGCATGCTTGACATCTTGAAGAACTAAAGTTGAACCATTATTAGTTTCCTAACAAACTGTGCCAATACCAAACACCTTAACTTCACTGGCATTGCCCATCTTTAACACTCCAGAATCAACAGCAGTATAAGATGAGAAAAAATCTTTTCTTGGTGTAACATGTGAGGTAGCTCCAGAATCTACTATCCAGCTAGTCTCATGGGATACCAAATTGATGATGTTTTCATCATAAGCAAAAATAAGGTCATCTCGAACAATAGCAGCAGCATTGCTCTCGTTATTTTCAACTTTCTTTCCTTCTCTAGTGTTTTGATTCAACTTGCGGCAAAACCTTTTGATGTGTCATTTCTTGCCATAGTGGTTGCATGCAACATTATAGTATTTGGACCTTGACTTACTTCTACTTTTACCTCTATTCCTTGAGCCTCTTGTTCTATCTCTCCCCCGGTCTTCTGCAACCAAGATATCTGTTTGTGAGGATGAACCCTGAGATTTTCTCCTAACTTCCTCGTTCAACACACCACTCTTGGAATATTCCATGGTCACCTTACCTCCAGGAGCTGAATTTGTCAAAGAAACACGAAGAGTTTCCCAAGAGTCTGGCAGAGTATTAAGAAGCCAAAGTCCTTGTATCTCATCATCAAAATTAACCCCCATTCCAGATAGCTGATCAAGGACGCCCTGAAAATCATTTATGTGATTCAAGGATAGGGCTGCCTTCCTTGTATTTAAAGGTCATCAATTGCTTTAGCAGAAACAATTTGTTGTTCCCGGTTTTTGAAGCATAAAGAGTCTCTAGCTTTTCCCACAATGATCTCGCATGTATCTCGATCACAATATAGTTGCGAACATTATCTTCAACCCATTGCCGTATATATCCACATACTTGTTGGTGCTCGAAATCTCAATCTTCATCGGATATACTCTCGGGTTTATGAGCTGAAAAAATGAGTAGATGCATCTTCTTCACGAACAAAAAGTCTTTCATCTTGCTTCTCCAAACATTATAATTTCTCCCATTTAAACATACCATCTTGATCATATTCGCCTCCATTACATAACATCTCGGATAAATAACCAAGGCTCTGATGCTACTGTTATGTCAAGGAAGGGGAAAACCCGAAAATAAAGAAGATAAAGAACACCAAATTTTAACGTGGAAAACCCTTCAAATCGAAGGTAAAAACCACGGGATCACAAAGATCCAAAAAGCTCCACTATAACAATAAGAGGGTTACAAAAGTTCTCCAAATTGGCTACACAACAAGGGCCAAACACGGAGCAACAACTAATCAATTGAAGAAAGGGTATAATCCACAAAACGGAGCTGCTGTTCGAGGCTCAAAATCAGATGCTAAAAGCCTCCAAATCCAATATCCACCGTTCAAATCCAAGACCAAGATGTACGAACACTCAGTCAAAATTTCAGCCTGATCCAACGGTTAACGAATCAGAAAACGTGATTTGAAGTTGGCTCGTCGGCATAAAAATCTGCAGCAAAACAAATACTTTTCTTCTCTCTTCTCTCTTGATGAAAGATCTCTCAAAACCCACTCTTATATGCTTAAGTCTTTCAAAGACTAGTATCAATGAGCATAGAATAATTCTCCAAGGTTTTCCTATTTATAGATCATGAGTGGTACTTTCTCTTAACGCCAAAATCCACTCAAAATAGGAATAAACCGAATCCAATTCCAAATAGGATTGGAAACCAAAAGAGAATATGATTAGGCCATTGGGCCTTTGGCTGGACAACATGGGCATGATCCCAACAAGGACTACATGTCCTTAACTTTTGAACTTGAAACTCTAAGTTCAGAACTTCACAACTACATGCCTTAACTTTTGAACTTAACTTCAGGACTACATGTCCTTAACTTTTGAACTTGTAACTCTAAGTTCAGGAACTTTTGAGCTTGTTAGTCTAAGTTCAAGGCCTATTGTCCTTAACTTTTGGGCTTTTTATCCTAAGTCTAGGACCTATTGTCCTTAACTTTTGAGCTTGTTAGTCTAAGTTAAGGACTTCAGGACCTATTGTCCTTAACTTTTGAGCTTGTTAGTCTAAGTTCAGGACCTATTGTCCTTAACTTTTGAGCTTGTTAGTCTAAGTTCAGGACCTATTGTCCTTAACTTTTGGGCTTCTTAGCCTAAGTTCATGATCTATTGTCCTTAACTTTTGAACTTCTAACTGTAAGTTCAGGACCTATTGTCCTTAACTTTTGAACTTCTAACTGTCTAAGTTCTGGACCAAATGTCCTTAAATTTTGAAATCTTAGTTTCCATGCCAATAATTCCAAGATCTTTGGTTAGCACGTAGAGACTTAGATATCTGTAATTAGAGTCAAAAAAGTGAAAACTCAAATTGGTGAATTCTCGTTCAAATGGTCTAACACATTCTGTTGTGAACTTGCACATTTGCCTTTTTCTTTAAATGTCAATAAAAATGAGATTCTGATAGAAAGAAAAGCATAATGAAAAAAGGGTAAAAAATGTTTCGAAGAAAGAAAACGAAATTGAAACTAGGATATCTCTTGGAAAGAAAACAAAAAATGAGTGGGTATCGAACTTGAGAGAGAAGCGAGGGTTTGTAAAGAAAAGAAATGGAAGAAAGGGTAAAAATATCTTTTTATATTAATTTTAATAGAGTAGTGACTATTTTTGCTCAACATTGAATTACTGAATAAAAAATAAATACCACCTTAAATAGTGGCTACCCCACACCATTTCTACAATCGGCCAATGTGCACAGATAACCATCAATAGCACTGTCTTTATTTTTAAGCCACTATTTTAAATGTCTTTAGTCTTTAGCCACTACTTTAATAAACTTTTACCTGCCTGGATGAAAATACCCTTCTGTTATAAGCTTATACCTACGCTCTTTATTAACGATCAGCAGCAGCAACACGTAACTACCTTCTGAAGCAGCAGTAGAGACTGTGATCATCCAAAATTATAGAAGCTTCTCTTCCGATTTCAAACTATAGAATTCAACTTTCTCGTCCAAAAATTGACACGAAATTACAGTAAGTTATGCTTTTGTGTTTTTCTATTGATTTTTATTTTGTTACTAGGAATTTGATGCTAGGAATTATTTTTTTTTTGCTTTTCTGGATTGATAACGTTAAGGACATCGCGTCCTGTGACTATTCTATAAATATTGAGGACATAATGTTAAGGATTTGGTGTCCTTAACATGACACATAATGTCCTGATTTTGCAAATTATATTGAAAACGTTAAGGACACAATGTCCTTAACATTTTTGATGTTGTTCTGAATATTAAGGACATAATGTCCTGGTTTTGCAAATTGATTTAGAAAAAGTTAAGGATACTTGGTCCTTAACTTAGAGTCTTAAGTTCAAAAGTTAAGGACACTTTGTCCTTAACTTAAAGTTACAAAATTCAAAAGTTAAGGACACTTCGTCCTGAAGTCTGAGTTCCAAGTTTAAAAGTGAAGGACACATGGTCCTGAAGTTAGACTAACAAGGTCAAAAGTTAAGGACACTTGGTCCTGAAGTTTGAGTTCCAAGGTCAAAAGTTAAGGACATTTGGTCCAGTATTTAGACTAACAAGATCAAAAGTTAAGGACATTTGGCCCTTAATATTGATTTACAAGTTTAAAAGTTAAGGACACTTGGTCCTAAAGTTTGAGTTCCAAGTTCAAAAATTAAGGATTCATGGTCCTGAACTTCAAGTTTCAAGTTCAAAAGTTAAGGACACTTGGTCCTTAACTTTGAATACCCAGTTCAAAAGTTAAGGACACTTGGTCCTTAGCTTACTGGAGGTCCTTAACTTACAGTTCATGTCCTTAATTTATACAAGGATTGCTCTATATATGTCCTGAATCTCCCATTATCTTGACTTGTAGGATGGAAACAATATGTATTATAGTTGCTTTTAATGGTAGATGGACTGAAGACTATAAATATCATGTTCATCAAACAAAGCTTGTTCTAGTACCTGAGGCAATTCGATTGGAAGATTCTATTAAACAGGTCTTTGAAGTTATTGAATTGGATAGAGACAAGTTTGAAGCAATGATATGGTTTGATATCAATCTGGGAACAAGCAAGGGAATGATTGTATCCAAAGATTTTGATCTTCACACATGTATAGAGTTACTAAAAAGTCATTCACTCTTCAAGGGTTGTCGTTTCATTGTTGATGTTTCGGAAAGAATTTTTAGATCTACAAGCACCTTTGAACATGTCAACAGAGAAAATCAACATGACAATCAAAACAAATGCCAACAGATAATGGAAATAGATATGGTTGAAGCTAAACCAATAACTAAAGAGGTGCTTCATACATTTGATTCTATTCAAGTGGAAGGACAAAGCATTATAGAGATTGACAACGAACAAGCTTTGGGTATTCAAGTCTTAGAGAGTGCACCGGTAATAGAAGAAGTTGCTGAAAAAACCTCTACTCAACTAACTAGACGAAGCTCAAATTCGAAACAAAAAGAATCCCCAACTACAATATTAAGAAAAAATGCTTCGTTGGATGAAATAAAAGTGGGATCAATATTTGACAAAAAGAAGAGTATAATTAACTATTTTTCGAATATAGAAATTAAAGGACATTTTGAATTCAAGGTTGTTAGATCAAGCTCAACAAGATATTTGTTGAAATGTAATGATGATAGGTGTTGGTGGCGTATGTGTACTTTCGGAGTTAAAGATTCAACACTGTTCAAGATAGTAAAGATTGAGAAACTCTGTGACTGCTCAGTTAACATTATGAAAGCTAATCAAAGGCATGCAACTTCAAAGTTGATTAATGGTTACATTATTGACAATCTTCGAGACCCAAGATTTGAAGTTACACCAGCTTACTAGACTATGGGTATCACAAGGCGTGACGTGTTATTCAATGTGCTTCAGCTTTAATAAGAGGAACTCCTAAAGAGAATTACTAATTATTGTCTTCATACTTGTATATGAATAAAAATGTCATGACCCTAAACCTGAACCTGGTCGTGATGGTGCCTGTTGTGAAGACAAGGCCAACCGACACACTTCCAATTCACTTTAAGCAGTTAGAATAATAAATACTAAGTCTTTAATAGAAATAAAATCCCAAAATAACAGTATAAATTGCAGAATTAGAAACCAACACAGCCCGACATCGGGGTATCACCAGTCATGAACATCTAGAACAATACTACAAGTCTAAGAGTCTACTCCACTACTACATAACCGAATCAAAAAGGAAATAAAACAGAGGGAGAATGCACTGGGCTGCGAATCGCCAATAAACTACCTAGTAAATCTCCAAAGATCTGCTGGAACAATCAACCCTCAGTAGCAAGATCTATAGCGCCCGAATATGCACACAGGGGTGCAGGGAGTAAAGTGAGTACTCTAACTCAGTGAGTAATAACAATAAATGAAGACTGAGTGATATAAAATAACGTTAAATACAACAATAATCCGTAAGAGGCAGAACAAAATCAGTAAACACAATTAAATAGTGAAATCTCATAAAATACCTTTTAAACAGTTATACAATTAAAGGAAAAGCAGCTAGGAAAGTAAACACACAAGAACTGCCCCTCGGGCTCAGTAACACAACAGAATTAGCCCCACGGGTTATATCTCAAATCACAATGGGTACCCGCGCTCACTAGGGGTGTACAGACTCGGGGAGTAGCCCCTTACGGCCCAAGCGCAATATCAAGCCATCTCGTGGCATTATAAATAGGCTCTCGGACTCATACCAATCACAAGCCACCTTGTGGCGTACAATCTCAGGCCCTCGGCCTCGTCATCATAATCAGTATATCACCGTTGCGGCATGCAGCCCGACCCAAAAGTATTCTCATAATATAGTCCATCGGCCTTACTCACTCAAAATCTCATAAGCTCCTCGGGCATTAGTAAATATGAAGTTCAGCTCAAAATATCTTTAAAAATATCATTTAAGGTGTTTAAACAGAATAACATAGCGGAGTTTTGAAAACAGTAAAAAAATATGGCCTGACTAAGCACAAGTATGAAATCAAACAATGAGGAAAAATATCAGTAAAATCTCCGAAGGGTCCAAACAGTTGGGGCGAAGCCCAAATATGGCATCTAGCCCAAAACATGACAATATCAAACCAATTGCTATTAAGTACACAGTAAAACAATCATTCAGGGTGGACTAAGTCACAATCCCTAACGGTTTAAAGTCACAATCCCTAACGGTTCACGACCCCACGCTCATCATCTAGCGTGTGCATCACCTCAACATAGCCAAACGTTGTGTAATTCGAGGTTTTATACCATCAGGACAATATTTAAAATCATTGCTCACCTTAATCCGGCTCGAAATCTAGCTCGCAACACCTTTGCCCCTTGAATCGATCTCCGGATGCTTTGAATCTACCAAAATCAGAACGTAACCATTAATTTATGCTAAAGGGACGAAGCCCACTCAAAAATAATCGAAAAACATCACAAATTCCGAAATTACCAAAACCCGACCCTTGGGCCCACGTCTCAAAATTCGATAAAAGTCACATCATTAGATTCCTTATCTCCTCACGAGTTCATACATATAAAAAGTTCCAAAATTCGACTACAAATGGTCTTCCAAATCCTCAATCAAAGGCCTAGGTTTCTAAGCCCTAGTTAATTTTACCTTTAATTACAGCTCTAATCCGTGCATTAATACCATATAATCGAGTTTTTAGGTCCAAAATTCTTACCTCAATGAGTTCTCCTTGAATTCACTCTTCAAAATCGCCCAAAGCTCTCAAATTCGTGTTTAAAAGTGAAGGAACCCTCTGAAAATTGCGAAGAAGGAAATATAACATTTTGACCCAGGCATTTCCGCATCTTCGGCCATACACCCGCTTCTGTGGTACTGCATTTGCGGTCCTTGAACTGCTTCTGCGGAAATCACTTAAACGGCCCACCCCGCATCTGCGATCAACACTTCGCACCTGCGTCTTCGCAGGTGCGGTCCCACAATCGCATCTGTGGTTCTTGCCATCTTCCTAGCTTCTGCTTCTGCGACTGCTTTCCCGCACCTGCGGCGTCGCACCTGCGGTCCCCAATCCGCAGGTGCAGAAATACCAGAAGCAGCACAATCTGCAGCTGCAACAATTCCTCAAACTCCCCGTCAACCATCTGAAATTACCCTGAGGCCCTCGGGACCTCAACCAAAAGTACAAACCTATCCCATAACCTTATTAAAACTTGTACCAACCTTCAAAATACCTCAAACAACATCAAATCAACCAAAACACATCGGATTCAAGCCTAAGTTTCCAAAATCTTCCGAATTCTGGTTTTGATCAAAAAGTATACCAAACCACGTCCGAATGACCTGAAACTTTGCATACACATCCCAAATGATATAACAAAGCTACTGCAACTTTTGGAATTTCATTCCGACCCCTATATCAAAATCTCACCTACTAGTCGAAAATCGCCAAAATACCAATTTCGCCATATCAAGCCTAAATCTACTCCGGACCTCCAAAACATATTCTGATCGCACACCTAAGACCAAAATCATCTCCCGAAGTTATCCGAACCATCGAAACTCACATCCAAGCCCTCTAACACATAAGTCAATATATGGTTGACTTTTTTTTCCTAACTTAAGCTTCCTAATAAGAGACTAAGTGTCTCAAACCTTACCAAATCCTTTCCAAACTCGAGTCAATCAACTCGATCACATATAGAATCGATTAACAAAGCAATAAGAAGCATAAATGGGGAAAACGGAACGGCAACTCATGAGACGACTGGCCGGGTCATCACAGAAAGTAAAAACTCGGGAACATATAATAGCATAAAGATATACGGCAACAAAAGGTAAACAATCAAAACAGAGATTATTAGTCTGTTTTATAAACTTTAGGACATGCTATCCTTAACCAGTTTTTGATGTGTGCAGTCAAAAAGTTAAGGAAACTTGGTCCTTAACTAAGAATTGCAAGTTAAAAAATTATGGACTGTATGTCCTTAACTTTTGAACTTGTAACTCTAAGTTCAGGACTCCATGTCCTTAACTTCTAAGCTTGTAACTCTAAGTTAAGGACTGCATGTCCTTAACTTTTAAACTTGTAACTCTAAGTTAAGGACCAAATGTCCTTAACTTTTGACCTTGGAAGTCTAAATTCAAGCTACCTGTCCTAAACTTTTGGGCTTGTAACCTGAAGTTCAAGACTAACTCTCCTTAACTTTTGACTTTGTTAGTCTAAGTTAAGGACTACTTGTCGACTACTTCTGTTAACCTTCTGTTATATTGTATTTTCAGGTTTCTTTATATGTTTTATGCCTATGGATCATCAATAACTGGTTGGAATCATTGTTGTTGATGCAACTTTTTTGAAGTCAAAATTTCGTGGTGTTTTAATGATTTCAGTTTCAAAGGATGTAAATAACCAAATTTTTCCACTAGCCATTGGAATTGCAGAATCTGAAAATAATAATTCCTATGAGTGGTACTTTAGTGACTTCGCAATGCAATTGGGAGTAGTGAGAATTTAATTTTTTTTATCAGACATGCGTCAAGCTATTGCATATGGCATTGCAAAGGTATATCCTGAAAGCACCATGAGATTTGTATCTATCATTTGGAGCAGAACCTAAAGCGAAGGAAAGTGAAAAGTGAGGTCATAAAACTTTTTCAAAGTGATGCAAGAGTATACATGTGCAAAGAATTTGATCTATACATGTCAGATATAGCAAAAGTAGATAAGAAGACTTATGACTACTTAATGGAAGAAATACCGGAAAGGTGCACGTTCTTGTAGTCAACGATGAAGATATGACATGCTCACAACAAATATAGTTGAGTCAATAAATTCTGTGCTATTAGAAGCAGGGAGCTACTTATATTAAGAATGATAGATTCATCCAAGTGAAGCTACAACATTGGTTTTATGAAAAAAGAAATGGAGCAGAAGGAACTTTTTATGACATTTCTTGTTGGGTAGAAGAGGAATTGAAGAAAAAGATAGATTTAGCATTTACTTTGAATGTAAGTATTATGTTCTTTGTTTAGCTTATTATTTTAATTATAATTTAACATAATGTATTAACTTATAATTTTTCAACATTGAAGTCGTCCCTGTTGATTCATGGCGTTCTAGAGTTGAGGAAGAAGGAATTAATTTCTTGGTGGATTTAAACAAAAGAACATATGATTGTTTTTAGTTTCAATTTGATGAATTACCATGTATACATGCAATTAAAGCTATCAAGAAGAGAAACATCAAGAAGTCCAACTTTTGCTCGCACTGGTACTTAAAGGAATCTTGGCTGAAAACATATGAAAGACAAATTCATCCTGTAATACATACCGATTCTTGGATTGTACCAGAGAGTACTATGTCACAAATTATTAAACCTCCAGAATGCAAAGTGCCACCAGGTAGAAGACAGAAGAAAAGGCATATTCCAGCTACCGAGTTATCAAAAATAACATTCAAATGTGGTCGTTACAGAAGAATTGGTCATAATAGAACAACTTGTATATATTCTCCGGCGGTCCATCCATTTTCAAGGAAGCATAGAGAATAGTAGATATATACACTTATGTTTATCTACTCTTTTACGTTTTTGCGATAAATTGAATTCATTTAGATTATTTTTATTTGAGCAGATGTCCTGAATATTCAAAGTTTGTTTGCGCTTACGTGCTTTTTGTTTCTTTTGAGTTACAAGTTTAAAAGTTAAGGACAGGTAGTCCTTAACTTAGAGTTCCAAGTTTAAAAGTTAAGGACACTCGATCCTTAACTTAGAGTTCCAAGTTCAAAAGTTATAGAAACTTGGACCTGAAGTTTGAGTTCTAACTTCAATAGTTAAGGACACTTGATCCTTAACTTAGAGTTCCAAGTTCAAGAGTTAAGGAAACTTGGTCCTTAACTTTGAATTCCAAGTTCAAAAGTTAAGGACACTTGGTCCTGAACTTCAAGTTCCAAGTTCAAAAGTTAAGGACACTTGGTCCTGAACTTCAAGTTTCAAGTTCAAAAAGTTAAGGACATTTGGTCCTGAACTTCAAGTTTCAAGTTCAAAAGTTAAGGACATCTGGTCCTGAACTTTGATTTCCAAGTTCAAAAGTTAAGGACACTTAGTCCTTACCTAATACTTACAAGCTCAATACACTTAATTTAGTGATTGCAAATGGACAAATTAATACTTGATAGAAACAAAGAAATTAATAACACGATGCCATCATATTACTTCTAAAACTGTAATTTGGCATAGCTGTGACAAAAAATTATGCTATGCAAATAAAATAAAAGTGCCTTGTACATCATTTTTATACAAAAAATCAACAACAACTAACTTTCTTTACAACTAAACTACAGCTCCTTTTGGCAGCAAGTTTCATTTTCACTATCACAGTCGTCGCCGACATTTTCTGGTTGTGTATTATAATCAGAATTTCTTTTCCGCTCTCCATGTGCCCAAAGATTTGCTGCAAATTCTTTTCTAAAGTATGTTATGTCTTCAGGTTGGAATTTCTCCACATCCTTTCCCATCTTCAACAACTCCACATACTTGATTAGGAATGCACCACAATCAGTCCTAAGAAAAATATAAGATATGGAGTCTATTAAATAATATCTTTAATAAAGTAAATCTAAAGTACATATAAATTATATAGCAAATGACAACACGTACGATCCAGTTTGGTGTGGTGATCTTTGCCACTGAATATCAAATTTATTGAATGCATTTCCAAAAGACTTGTGATTTTTCTCAAACTGTGAGAACTTTAGCAAGTAGGGGATCATGCATACATACATTTCAATATGATTCATTCTTGCCTCATATGGCTCACTATATATGGAATCGTACACATCAATCTTTTTCTCATTCAAGTCCAATACCCCCAAAAGAAAATGTGTCACAACATCATCATCTTCTGAAGGAAACTGGCATGGAAAAAGGATTTTGTCAACCTCAGTCCAAGCAATTCCACAGCTACGATTGTCATCCCACACATATGGTGTCAGAAACAATTGATTATCACCATACTAAAACTCAACTGTAGCATCTTCATTGAAATCCTTATATACAAGTACCATATGGTTATCAAAAAGTATATCTGTAGTTGTGCAACAAAAAAGATGGGCGCGACGATGGTAGCGTGCCTTCTTTCTCAAGTAAAACACGGCAATGCCAATATGCTTCATAAAAACATAAATAATTAAATCCTTCAGTCATAAATAATTATAAAAATAATAAATTAAGAATAAAGAAAATAAATGCCTTGCAAATTATCAAATCTTATCATCAAGTACAAATCTACTATCTGAAAGTTCAAGGAAGAACAATTTGCTATTGATTTTTTGATGGTACAATTTATATGGATTCTTTCTCACACCATTATTGTCAGCATATATGTCGGTTTCTCCCCTAAAATTTTTGAAAATGTCAAAAATAGAAGTCAGTCCTCATTTTCTAATTAAGGACATCTAGTCTTGAACTTAGGCTAAGAAGTTCAAAAGTTAAGGATAATAGGTCATGAACTTGAGTTCCAAGTTCAAAAGTTTAAGGACAATAGGTCCTGAACTTCAAGTTTCAAGTTCAAAACTTAAGGACACATCAGTTTGACAAGTTCAAAAGTTAAGGATACTTGGTCCTGAACTTCGAGTTCCAAGTTCAAAAGTTAAGGACAAAAGATCCTGAACTTTGAATTCAAAGTTCAAAAGTTAAGGACACTGGGTCCTGAACTTACATTTACAAGTTCAAAAATTAAGGACACTTGGTCCTGAACTTAGAGTTGCAATCTCAAAAGTTAAGGACACTTAACTTTAGAAATTTAAATTTAAGCAATTAACAAATAATGAAATACATTTAGGGGCTTACGCTTTTTTGCGACCTTTCTTTTTTTCCTTGCCCAACCACCCAATGAATTTCTTCAATAAGTTTGCATCATCTTTGACATAATGAAAAATACATGTACGCGTATATTTTGATTTTAAATTGTTTAATCTATTTTTTTCTTTTTTTTTTTGTATTCGACGAATTTAAAGGTGTTTCGGGATGCCTTTTTAAAAACTTCTAAAAAACTGTTTAGAAATTACAGTCAATGAAAGTCTTTATTTTGCTCTGGAAACTGTCACGATAAATGGACAAATGGCTAGTTTGGTTATGCTTTCTGCAACTTTATGGTTGTGAAGCTTGCGGTTGATAAACATACTATGATTTCCTTGACAATCAACCACAAATGAACGTAACCTTCAAGGGTCGTGGTGGTATGAAGAGATCCCTACGCCTTTAATTAGAATTTTCGGATTCAAGCAATGAAAATGAAAAAAAATCCTAATATAAAACACTTCATTCTTTAGTGGATCTTCCACAATGTGAATACTAATGGGAAGTGTACGGTTATCTACTAATAATATATGTATTTACTTTTAAATCACTGTTTAAAATGTCTTTAGTCTTTAGCCATTGTTTTAATAAACTTTAACTGCCCGGACGAAAATACCCTTATGCTCATGTCCTTAACTGTTGAACTTAACTTCAGGACTTCAGAACTACATGTCCTTAACTATTGACTTGTAACTCTAAGTTCAGGACGACATGTTCTTAACTTTTGAACTTAACTTCAGGACTACATGTCCTTAACTATTGACTTGTAACTCTAAGTTCAGGACTTCAGGACTACATGTTCTTAACTTTTGAACTTAACTTCAGGACTTCAGGATTACATGTCCTCAACTTTTGAACTTGTAACTCTAAGTTCAGGAACTTTTGAGCTTGTTAGTCTAAGTTCAAGACCTATTGTCCTTAACTTTTGAGCTTCTTATCCTGAGTTCAGGACCTATTGTCCTTAACTTTTGAGCTTGTTAGTCTAAGTTCAAGGCTTATTGTCCTTAATTTTTGAACTTGTAACTTTAAGTTCATGACCTATTATCCTTAACTTTTGAGCTAATTAATCTAAGTTCTGGACCAAGCGTCCTTAACTTTTAAAATCTTAGTTTCCATGCCAATAATTTCAAGAAATTTGGGTAACACGTAGAGACTTTGATATTTGTAATTAGAGTCAAAAAAGTGAAACCTCAAATTGATGAATTCTCGTTCAAATGGTCTAACACATTCTGTTGTGACCTTGCACTTTTTGCCTTTTTCTTTAAATGTCAATAAAAATGACATTCTAATAGAAAGCAAAGCATAATGAAAGAAAAGGGTAAAAATGTCTCGTGGAAAGAAAACGAAATTGAAACTAGGATATCTTATGGAAAGAAAACGAAAAACGAGTGGGTATTGAACTTGAGAGAGAAGCGAGGGTTTGGGAAGAAAAGCAATGGAAGAAAGGGTAAAAATATCTTTCTATATTAATTTTAATAGAGTAGTGATTATTTTTGCTCAACATTAGAATTATTGGATAAAAAATAAATACCACCTTAAATAGTGGCTACCCACACCATTTCTACAATCCTAATTAATTGGGGGGCCAAAGTGGGTACTAGATACAGGATGGAAAACAAAAAAATCACACTGAACAATATAAAATATAGTTTCTTACATAATGCGAAGAAGTTAAATATATGCTCTCAGAAAACATGAGAACGTTTCTTCACAATCTCTTATTAGAATTAAGAATTTTAGTCGATGGTTTCGTGCCGATTATTTTAAGAAATTTAATATCATACTTATTTTATGTTATCCCATTATGTATAATAAAAATTAAAATTTCCGAAATCTTTCTAATCATCTTGATTTCTCTTTGATATCAGTACGATACGGTTAATTTTGGATATTTTATTTTTAAAATGCCATGTACGATTCACATTATTATTAGGATGCGTTTGTAAAATAATATTTTTTTTACTATAACACATAAAAACATGTCGAGAGTATTATATGTCTGTTGAGTGCGATTTGATTATATATGTATATATACATATTTCAACAGTATGAAGAATATGAATTTAAGAGTCGACAAAATTCTAGTCCTAAGAAGAACAATCACAGCAGCAAAAATGGAAGTGGAAGGAAAACATACTGAATAGACAAAGGAATTCAAAACTTTTTAACTTTACAATCTTCTATGAATCCTTATGAAGTTGGTTGTATTCATTGCAATGGCTGTTGAGCAGGCATATATTCCAGCCAAACATAGTGATGTTGAAAGCAAAAGTAGGGACTTCCACTGTCTTCCTGACACTAGAATTGCCAATGCAGTTGACACTAGAGCTACAATAGATAGAGCTTTTTTCCAAGTCTCAAAAGCTTTAACAACATTTCTGCAATCCTTGCAATGGACTACATGCCTGAAATATCTGTTGGCGGGATTCGGAGCATACATTCCACCGATTCCTCCCTTAGCTGGCTGAGCTGCCGAAAAATTGGCAACGAAACCAGCAGGGGCATGCTCGACAACAGCAGGTTGTTGGGGCAGGTAAATGGTGCTGTGACCAAAATGATAAGGCATTCCATGTCCAACTTTGTCCATCCATTTCCTGTATTCAGCTACCCATGTATCCGACGACTTTAGATTCAAGTACAATTTTTTGGTGGGAACCTTTTCTTTCATTAGGATTTCGTTTTGGGATGAAAGGAACCCCATATCTTGTTCAAAAACTTTGCCTGCATTCTGATGCAAGAACCAGTTTGGGATAAATTTAAGTATCCCAGTTCTTTTTCGTGTGTTTCCGAACCGGACAATAAGCATGGATTTTCCCTGACCAGATGGCCTACAAAGAAAGAGACCTGAAAAGTAATGCTTCTCCCCATTCTCATCGACAATTTCTCTGCTATTATGAAGAACACAAGGAGCTTCAAAACGTAAGAAGTTCGGTGTATAGTTTGCTTTGCCTTGATCTTTTTCCTTGCCCCACCATCCTGCGAACCCCCGGTTAGTCCTTTCTGTTACCTCGAAAAATAGTGGTCCAGCATCTTCCCTTTTTGCTGTAAAATCTGTCCTATCGTGTGATATCGGGACATGAGCTGGGTCCATGAGGTTTTCCAGAAGAATAGAGTGGTCATAAGGGAGCTCATGAGTCGTAGAAATGTCTCGAAATCCTTCCCTTTCAAAGTTTTCAAACCAGGGGATTTTGTTAATATTAGGCGGTGTTCTTTGAGACATCCATATCCAAACTACTCCCTGGGAATCCCTAATTTCATATTTCTTGGCACAAGCTGATCGAGGAATTCTAGCATTTTCAGGTAGCTGATTGGGACAAAAATTAAAGATAGGGAATGAAAATGGAGTTTAACATTAGCGACATGAAACACAATGGAAGATGCATAAAACCAACCTGTGGTATCTTCACACATTTGCCATCTCCTTCAAACTGCCAACCATGATACAAGCATTCCAGTTTGCCGTCGTACAGTTGTCCTTCAGAGAGTTTGGCTAATCTGAATGAAAAGGAATTTGTGGTCAGGATTCCAGAGTTAAGTTTTTCGAAAAGCATAAAAGTCAAAACAGGCGATCTCGCAACAATTTGTAAGTCAGTTTACCTGAATCATTGACTAATAGATAGGCACTAGTTGAATCCTTAACCAATAGACAAACATAAGTTACATCCAGGTGAGGGAGAAAAACAGGAGTTCTGCCCAAATATAGAGATTATTTTCCACATTGTCAACAAATTTCGGGGTGTATAAATTTTTTATATTTTTAAGGCAACAGTTGATCGGTTAATGTAAATAGGCAGAATAGCTGCAGCTTCAGCGATGCAGTAGCGTATTCGTTGTGGACAATAAAATTCTGGGTCATGGCTTAACGAAAGAGGATTATCAAAGTTGGATTTCTGGAAATCCACAGATAAAGTTACAAAGAGAAGCCTATGATTTCACCTACTTCACACTTGTGACGTGACACGGCCCTTGATAGAGATTTCAAGATTTAAAAAACAAAAGACCGACTTATATACTTCTTTACTGTACCAGCCACAAGTTCAATACTACATTCCACAAATTTGATGCGTATCAATCTTCAATACTTCATTGGTCATCAAATGGATTCTTATTGCATTATTAAAAAAGGAGGGGAGAGCATTGATTCATTTTCACTCCTTTTGCTGCAACTCATATTTATGAGCGATAACTTTCTTCTAAGTATATTAGTAATTTAGTATGCCATGTTATAAGACTTTATGATAGCTATATCTACATGATCTTAGAAAAGTGCATCCTTTTATTTGCTCCAACTGATTCAAAGATCTAAAACCATAGGCATCCCAAGATTTCAGTGTATATATTTCTTACATTCATCTTCGCAGATGACAGATATAGAAAGAGAAATTGCACACAGCTAAGTAGTAAGTAGACAACAACTGGAAAAATTAATGCAGAAATGCAACCAACCGAAGGGGAGTGGACTAGTTTAAACAAGGCAGAACAATTTTATAAGAACCAGTTTTGTGGTAGACACTGGATGTCTGAGAAGGTGAGAACACCTTTCGACGATATGCTATGGATAGACAGGTAGCCAAACAAATTAATAAAATCTTCTTAGGAAGCCTACTAAATAGTGAAACCAAAAAGAAAGATGGAGGAGTGTTTGAAATTAGAGAATCAAATAGAGAGAAAACATTAAAAGAAATAAATGTCAAGCTTCAATCGTGAAGTAGACAATTTAATTGTACTAAAACACTACTCCTAGTAACTATCTTCTCTGTTGGACCATTTTAGCTTGGAATGTGGTTCTTCTTGGGTTATATCAATGGTATCAAGCCACCCACCACCCTCCATGTCCACCGTGTTATGGATGGTGATGCCGGTATTAGCGCACAACCATTGGGGACGATGGATGCGGAGCGTGGTGGTTTGTTATGGTCCATTGCAACGTATGGAACTTGAGTCCCATATCAGTATTGCAATGTACTGTTGTGGGGTTTATATAACCTTGGGCTCTCTCATTTCCCCCTCGAAATAAGCTCCACGTAGCCCGTTACCATAATTCACATGTCCCCCCCTCGAACTATGTTCTATGTGGCCCATTACCACAATCTATGAGTCAATTTTCGAGATTCACTATGTGCCACCCAAAGATACTATTAACATGGTGTGATATTGTCCGCTTTGGACCAAGCCGACATAGTTTTCCCTAAAAGGCCCCACAACATTAAGAGATATCTACCCCTTATATGTTGGCTCCCAAAATTTCAACTATCAATATGGGACTTTGTTCGCACACCCAACATTCTCCAATATCAGGTTCCGATTGAGATGCTCACTATGCCAGGGCAAGAATGAACCAGCAAATTGTGGTAAGTCTGAAGGATGGGAGGACAAGCAGTAAAAGAGGAGAGTTACAATTAACTTTCAATGTTTTGTATAGTAAGTAAAAGTGAAGATATTGGGTGCCCTTTAAACAATTCTTTTTTCCCTCCAAAACTTTTCTTCCTTCCAACTTCACCAAGATTTTACTTTCAAGACTGATCCATGATGGGAGCATAGTTTGCTTGAGATAGTTTGATTATGTCCTACATTGGCTTCGAGATGCACTGATCCATAGCCCATGGGTATGAAACAATAACTAGCAGTGTTAAAAGGGGATGAGATATACCTGAAATCACAGGTGAGGATATTGTGGCGAAAGACCTACAATCTCTTAGTATTCATGCACATTTAATAGCGAAAAATATCTATATAGGCAATACCAAATAGCTGGGAATATGTTTTAGTCGTGTTAGTACAATTTACTTTAGGTCCTATGCTTTCTAGGAGATTTTTAGCCTACTAGATATCTTCATTTTTATTTGTATAATGTTGGCATGAGATGAATCTAAATGGAAAAAAATAATCACTGAGAATTCATATAGCCGATCCCAATTTACTTTGAATGTTTATGTATTACATAAACAAAGTTGAACTCACAAAACTAACCCTAGATTGGCCTTTGCAAGTCAGTGTAAATACAATTGGAACTTCAATACAAATAAGGTTACCTATGTGGACATCGATCTTCAAAGCATCTGAGTTCACCACTGCCATCCTTGTACAAAACAATCTGTTTATCAAAGACAGTGAGACCCAAAGGTGCATCATCAGGAACATTCTTGGTCAAATACAGAGGATACCACTCTTCCATCCAATCATAACCAACAATTTCCCTTTGTCCCCTCAATTCCTCTAAACTTGAATTTTCCAGAAGCACACTTTGATCATCATTTTCAGATGAAGCAATCCCACCTCCAATATTCTCTGCAATAGCATAACAACTTACTCTCTCGTGTTTCTTCAACTGCTTGTTGTGAAGATAAAGATTGTGTTTTTGAGGTAGTTGTAGAGAAAGAATAGTACTTCTTGTGGTCAGTGTAGTTGGCAGCGACCTCTTTGAAGTTGAGTGGAGTAACTCAGAGAGAAATGGTTGCTGTAAAGCCATAGTTATGGTATTGGATGTTAATGGAGTGTGTGTTTGGGGAAGAGAGAATATGCTATGTAGGTGGCAGAGAAGAAAAGGGGTGGGATGCATTAGAGACACATGTAGATGTAGTAGCAGTGGAAATGTAGAATATTGTTGCTTCTTGTTCAGTCGAACCAATGATAGCCACACAAAATACAAGAAAGATTTTTCACAAATTAAATGCAAGTAAATTATGTCTCCGTCTCATAAGTTTTATTTTGTGTCTCACGCAACTTACATTAGTTGTGTGAGACTCTTTTTTATCTCGTAAATGTAAATTTGTGAATCTCAATCTTACACTTCTGGGTCCACAAAATTTTGGGTCCACAATCCACAAAATTATAAGACAAAAAAAATATCTCATACAACTAGTGTTAGTTATATGAGATACAAAATAAAATTTTCCCATATTTTTGCAAGGAATTTCCATTCTCATTTATTATATACTTATGGGCATTGCGCGTGTACCCTAATTACTGAATTTTTATTTATGAAAACTATTTTAATAATACTCAAAACATATGTGTAAGATAAATAAAGATTTTAAAATAAATCAAGACTATATACAAAGAAAATTTTAAAAAAATGGCTAGTGTTGGAAAAATATTACTCGAATTAATAAAGTAAGTGTTGAGTATTGAGATTTGTTAGGATTGAAAAAGCCAGGTGTCATGCGGAAGTTAGAAAAGCAAATCTTGAACGACGATAAACCACACAACAAAGAGAAATCTACCAAAAGAGACACAAACATTTAATGTGGTTCGATCAATTGACCTACGTACACGGCGGAGATGAGTAATTCATTATATAAAAGAGAGTACAAAATATCGAGATAACAACCTCACGAAGAGGCAAACACAAGTGTTACGCTAACACTTGTCTCGTAAAGTTCTCCCCCTAAACACAACTCTCAAACCACATATGGCTACATTGGGGATGCTACTGAATGACAATGATGGATCTTCAATTTATAGAACTCCAAACATTTTCCTACAAGAAAAGGGACTAGCAAAATATGGAAGAATTATATTTTCCTTCTAGGAAAAAAAAACCAATTATGGTAAATATGTTGTCATTTCCTTCATGAGATAGGAAAACCAAATATGTTAAGAAAATTAGGACAACACCTAACAAGATTTTGATGATTAACAAAGTTTGTTCAAATGAAATGTTCTAAGAACCAGATCCTCAACCTAGCTACTTAACTGCTCTAAGAACCAAATCCTCAGGGTTAAGAACCAGCTCCTTAAGGTTAATGATTGTACATCTTTGCAAGACAAAAACTTTATCTCAAAGTTACTCAGGCCGAGTTTGTTGGAAGAAGACTGCTAGACATGATAAGAGTTGCTCCCCCAGAAGATACGCATGCATAAGTGAGAGACAAGAGTCCCAAGACTTGTGGAGTCTTTGGAGCAATAGGAGTCCTATCAAACGAGAAGCTGACTATGCATAGAACTCCTATAAGATATCGGAGTCCAGAGAATCTAAATACTATCTTTGTGGACTGCTGGAATCATCCTTTTGCGCATGAACTGAAGAACTACATTTTCTACACTCAAGTCGAGTACTAGTATTGTGTTCTTCTTGAGTCAATCTAGTAATGTGTTTTAGGAAATTGAGCTGTAATCAAAGTATCATAAGCAATTAGTGAGTTGGAGAGTGTTTGTTTTACAAGTTAGAAATCAAATAGCTGAAGTAGGAGTACTGGAGAATATTGAGTTATATGTTTGTAATCGATACTTTTGGCTCATTGTTCTAGTGAAGTTGAAGTTGAAAATCCGAAATAGTAGGTCGTGGTTTTTGCACCTTTTGAGCTGGGTGATTTTCCATGTAAAAATTAATGCATTTACTTTACTACTTCTTTTACTTTACGCGTAAGGAGTAAGGTAAAGAATGAAGTTTTTTAGTAATCCATAAAGGCGCCCAATCTAACAATTGGTATCAGAGCAAGTTCTCCCACGCACGGTTAACACCTAAAGATCTTGGAAGCAAAATGAGTGATCCACCTGGAATTAACGAAGGATAATCAACTACCAGACCACCCTTGTTTAATGGAAAATACTACAGTTAGTGGAAAGCAAGAAAGGAAGATTTCCTGACGGCTGAAGATTATGAACTATGGACCATAGTGAACCAAGGTCCACTAACTCCTACTAAACAAAATGCGCAAAATGAAATTGTTCCTAAGGAACCCTCTGAATTTGTGGCGGCAGATTTTCAGAATGATGAAGAATGCAAAGGCTGAGAAAATCCTTATTTGTGGACTTGGTCCAAATGAGTACAATAGGATATCAGCTTGCTCCAATGCAAAGGATATTTTAGGATGCACTCCAAACTACTCATGAAGGAACAAAC
Source organism: Nicotiana glauca (assembly GCA_026770625.1). Classification (NCBI taxonomy): domain Eukaryota; kingdom Viridiplantae; phylum Streptophyta; class Magnoliopsida; order Solanales; family Solanaceae; genus Nicotiana; species Nicotiana glauca. Next base: position 134,974 of record MU711020.1, on the reverse strand, counting down.
CAAGTGAAGAGATCAATGATAGAATTTGTTATGTGGACTATGAGCTCTTCTCCATGAAGGAGTTTGAGCCAATCTAGGAGATGATGACTAGGTTTACTAGAATAACAAATGAATTGAAATCACTTGGAAAGGTGTTTACCTCAGAAGAGTTGGTCAACAAAGTTCTAAGGATTCTTCCAACTTTATGGGAATCAAAATTCACAACTATTCAGGAAGCCAAGAAGCTGGATAAGATCTCACTTGATGAGTTGGTTGGAAACTTAAAGACTCATAAAATAAGATAGATAGAACTGCGCAAGGAAGAACAAAAGAGGGATTAGGCCTTGGTCTTTAAGGCATTTGAAGAAGACTAACAGTGATGATCCTAACCTAGCAATGTTTGCTAAGTTCAAGAAATTCATGAAAAATTCCAAAAGTTCATCTAAGAGACAACAACGATAAGCCTAAGCAAATCGACAAAGCTACCTATGATGGGTATTACAAGTGTAGCAAGCTAGACCACATGGTCAAAGACTGCCCAATGTGGGGAATTGAGTGGAGGAAAGAACGAGCTGAAAGGAGAAATGGGAAAAAATGAGAGAGAGGGTCCAAACAAAGGAAAATCCTAGGTAAAGGATTCACTGAAGCAATGAAGCATGTTTTTCTAGCAACATATGAGGACAATGGAAGTGATAAAGAGAAAAGAAGGAGGATGAGGCCATAAGTCTCTATGTTATAACAGATGCACATCAGACAGTGGAGACAGAACCTCTAGTACAACTTGGAATTCACATTGGAAGACCTCCTCTATTTAATGGACATCACTATGCCTATGATGAATGGAAGATGCATATGGAAACGTTCCTTCAGGCCACTAACTTTGAACTATGGGTAATTGTCAGTAATGGACCAATCATCCCTACCAAAATAGATGGTGAAGATAACAAATGTAAAAAGAGAGAAGAGGAATATGATGATGAATATCATCAGTTAATCCAGAAAAAATGCTAAAGCAAAGGGACTTCTCTATAGAGTTTTGCCCAGAAATATTCTCTACAAGGTGTCCTGTTGCATCTCTGCCCATGATATATGGAGGTCCATGGAAGCTGATTTTGGAGATGAAAACATTAAAATGGCGCTAATGGCAATTGAGGAAAGCCAAAAAAAAGAAGATAGGAATGATGACCATGAGTGATTCAGAGTCTGAAGATGAAACAAATCAGGTAAGTATCTCTAACTTTAAAAAAAATATTCATGTCATGTCTTATAAAACAACGGATGACCATAATTGTGACCTTGATGAGTGAGATGGACAAGATGAGTACTGGAAATGATTAGTTAATTAGCAATCTTTCATGTGTCAAACTTGATCTCAAAGAACTTGAATATGACAAAGCTGATCTTGAAGGACATGCCAAAGACCTTAAGAACCATGTTCTTGAGCTCATTTATAAAGATGAGAAGCCACCTGATACACATGGTAAGAGAAAGATGAGCGATCAGCAAGATAAGCTTGAAAAAGAACTAAAAAGGGCTAAAGATAATCTTTGTGATACTGAATGCAGGAATAATGTACTACAAGAAAATCTAGAAAAGGCTAATTATGAATTATCTAGGCTAAGCAAGTGGCATAGATCCTCATATGCATTAAATTGGCTGAATGAAAATTGCAGCACTAAAAAAGAAGGAATTGGCTATAGAAAACCTATTCTCAAATTTGATACAAAGCATGTAGGAATTTTTTATAACAAGATGTGCACTGATTGTGGTAAAGTAGGACATTTTAGAGATACTTGCCCTGCCTTAATTCATGCTCAGTTTAAGAACATTTTTGGTCTTGCTAAAAATGAGAGGAAAGAAGAGGAACCAAAGGTTAAGCCTCGTGTCCAAACTAAGTGGATTAAGGTTAACAAGAAAATAGCTATTAATCCTCTTCCCTTTTAGGCAAGAAGAGATATGATTCATCCTTTTTCAAATAAAAAGGATTTAATCTTGTCTGGGTTCCCAAGACTAACTTGTGATTTCTGATGCAGGCTAAAGTGAAAGGAAACGATCAAAACTGGTATCTAGACAGTGGATGCTCAAGACATATGACTAGAGAAAAGAAAAACTTTCTCTCACTAACAGTCTTCCAAGGAGGGAGTGTGTCATATGGAAATGGAAAAAAGGGCCAGATAACAGGTATTGGTAATGTTGGTAAGTCATTCTCTCATGCTATGGAATATGTGTATTATGTCGTAGGCCTCAAACATAATCTCCTTAGCATTTCTCAAATGTGTGATAAAGGAAACGCGGTAAAATTCATTTCTAAAATTTGTATTGTCACTAAGCTTGATACTAATAAAATTAAAAGGTAAGAGACACAATAATGTCTATAAGATTTCTATTATGTATCTTCCTCAAAGTGAGCACACATGCTTAAGTGTTGGAAGATGACCCATTATTATGGAATAGAAGATTGGGTCATGCTAGTCTTTCTCATTCAACAAGTTGGCAGTAAAGAACCTCGTCCTTGGACTAGTAAAAAGTTGAGTCCACCTCTGACAAGGTATGTGATGCCTGTGTTAGAGGGAAACATGTAAGGTCACCTTTTAAATCTAAAAGAAAAAATTGCAGCACCTCCAAACCCCTAGAACTTCTTCACATGGACCTATGTGGATCAATGAGAGTGAGGAGTAGCGGAGGCAAGAGGTATATATTTGTCATTGTAGATGACTTTTCTAGGTACACTTGAACCCTGTTTGGGATCTAAAGATGAAACTTTTGATGTTTTCTGTGTGTTTATCAGAATGATCCAACAGAAACTAGGGTGTAATGTTTTAAGTATACGAACAGACTATTGAACTGAGTTTGAAAATTCTAAATTACTTGAGTTATGTAACACACATTGCATTGATCATAACTTTTCTGCACCTAGAATTCCACAATAAAATGGTGTTGTAGAAACAATGAACAGATCTCTAGAAGACATGGGGAGGACCATGTTAACTGCTAGTGGACTGCCTAAGAGCTTCTAGGCTGAGGCAGTCAATACTACTTGTTACTTGATAAATAGATGCCTGGTCATACCTATTCTTGAGAAAACTCCATATGAGTTACTTCGAGGGAGAAATCCCAACATTATTCACCTGAGAGCATTTGGGTGCAAATCTTTTGTGCACAATAATGGCAAATAATCTCTAGGTAATTTTGATGACAGAAGTGATGAGGGAATTTTTTTGGGTTACTCACCACATAGCCTATAAAGTTTTTAATAAAAGAACTATGTGCGTAGAAGAAAATGTTCGTGCTATTTTTGATAAATCTAACAACATGGCTGAGAAAGGTCTGCAAGATGAAGACTGTGACATAGAACTCACTAGTGAAGGAGCTTCTAAAGAACCTGAACTTCAATCTGAAGATGGATCAGGAGATCCTAAGGAAGTTAAGAGTGATCATGAGGAACAAAAAGAAGAGAGAACTACTCTGACTGCTAACCACACTAATGAAGTTGTACCTACTGACAATTTTCCTTTGGGTCACTCCTTGGGTAAACCATATCTGGGGATGCAGATTAGACCATGAAAATATCAAAGTTCACACCTTCTTGAGAACATCGTCTCTGATCCTAATGATGGAATGCAAACCAGGTCATCTTTGATAAATCTATGTGCACTTACATCATTCCTCTCATAGGTTGAACATAAGAATATAAAGGAAGCTCTAAGGGTTCCATATTGGATTATAGACATGCAAGAGAAGCTAAATCAGTTTGAAAAAAGCAAGGTCTGGCACTTGGTACAAAGACCCAAGAACATAACTGTCATAGGTACCAGATGGGTGTTCAGAAACAAGGTGGATGAACAAGGAAATATCACAAGAAATAAGGCTAGACTTGTGGTTCATGGATACAATCAAGAAGAAGGCATTGACTATGATGAGACATCCGCACCTGTAGCTAGAATTGAAGCTATAAGGATGCTAATAACTTTTGCTACTCATGGAGTTCACCCTGTATCAGATGGATGCAAAGAGTGCATTCTTGAATGGTTACCTAAAGGAGAAAGTGTTTGTTAAACAGCCTCTTGGGTTTGAGAGTGAAGAATTTCCTGACTATGGGTTCAAGTTAGACAAAGCCCTGTATGGACTGAAACAGGCTCCAAGAGCTTGGTATGAAAGACTTTCAAAATTCCTCTTAACCAATAACTTTGTAAGAGAAAATATGGACAACACACAATTTCCGAGGAGCAAAGGCAAAAATATTCTAATTGTACAAGTATATGTGGATGACATTATCTTTGGAGCTACTAATGAATCAATGTACAAGGAATTTGCGGAGATGATGGGGAATGAGTTTGAAATGAGCATGATGGGTGAATTGAACTTCTTCTTGGGTTTACAAATCAAACAAACACCTATTGGAACCATTATACATAAAAAAAAAATACACCAAGGAACTTCTGAAGAAATTCAACATGGACTCGTCTAAGTCCATAGACATTCTCATTGCCATTGCAACAAAGCTGGAACTTGATGAAGAAGGGAAAAGTGTTGAACAACTATATAGAGGAATGATTGGGTCACTGTTGTATCTCATAGCAAGCAGGCCTGATATGTATTCAGTGTGGGATTATGTGCAAGATTTCAGGCAAATCCCGAATAGTCTCATCTGAATGTTGTCAAAAGGATACTCAAATATCTTAAAGCGACTCATGATCTGTGTCTGTGGCATCCTAGAGCGTATAACTTTGATCTAGTTGGTTATGTGGATGCTGGCTATGCAGGATTTCATGTTGACAGGAAAAGCACATTTTCTTGGTTCTTCACTGGTGTCTTGGGGAACAAAAAAGCAGAACTCAATGGCTTTATCTACAACTGAAGCTGAATATGTGGCAGCATCATCTTACCGTGCTCAGTTGCTGTGGATAAGACAACAGCTAAGGGACTATGATATTTTTGTTGATTGTGTTTCTATTTTCTGTGATGGCACTAGCGCCATAATCATTGCTAAAAATCCCTGTCAAACTAAGAGAACCAAGAACATTGACATTAGACACATTTTCTCAGAGATAAATGTTGAAAAGGGAATATCCCAATTAACTTCTGTAAAACTAAAGAACAAATTCCTGATATTTTTACTAAAGCTCTGAGTAGGGATCACTTTAAAAGGAATAGACTGGAACTAGGTCTAATTAATACTTCCAACTAGGTTGAACCCCAATGATTGGCTAGAAAAAGTATAGTTAGATATAGAAAGTTAAGTACAATGTGTTTGATTCGGTCTCGTGCTTGTTTTAAGAACACATATTTGCCTAAAAAAGTCTAGCGGAATACTAAATGATTAAGACTGTTTATTTTTTAACATCTGAATGTATAAAATTTGTGTTTATTTAAAAATTAATAAACATAAAATTCAAATAAAATACTAATTAATCTAATATTATATCAATAAAATATATATATATATATATATATATATATATATATATATATATATATATATATATATATATATATATATATATATATATATCAAAATACGGTAGTTAGTAGTGGTGATTGTTAACGATAGTACTTGTGAATGCCTACTACAAGCGGTGATTGGTAGTGGTTTTGGTTGATTGTGGTGATTCTAGATAGTAGCTAGTGGTGATTGGTAGTGATAACGATTATGGTTAGGAATGGTGGTGGTGGGCGGTAATAATTAATAATGGTGGGTGGTGATGGTGGTTGTGGTTGCGATTAAGGAAGGTGGTGGTAGTTTATCATGGAGGGCAATGCCGCCTATGGCTATTAATGGTGATGAGGTGGTTAGTTGTGGTAGTTTAAGGGGATGAATTTGTGGTTGTGGTTGAGAATGATGGTGGTGGGAGTTGTAGGGATGGTGGATGGTGGTTGTTGATAATAATACTAGCTAATATGACTAAGTATGGCGGTGGTGGGTGACATTGTGATAGTTGATAATGGTAGGCGATGAGGATAATTAAATAATGAATGTGGATGAAAGCATCTTAATGAAATTAATTCTTTGTTATGGATCTTAATCATACAGACCTATTCAGACCTATTAAGCGGTTGTGAAGTAAAAAAACAAACACACTTAATGACTAAGATCTGAATGATTTAGATTCAGATTTTAAAACACAAACACACATAATGTATGAGATTTGAATGATTAAGATTCAGACCTCCGTTAATGCAAAATAAAATTACTTAATTTAGAATAGTACGAGTAAATTTGATCATTTTTCTCCTTCTAAAATAAAAAGGGCAGCTCGATACACTAAGCTCCCACTATTATACGCAGTCTTATTTGCATTTCTCTAAGAAATTATTTTCACGGCTCGAATCCGTGACCTGATCACATAATAACAACTTTACTAGTTACACTAAAAAACTATTTTCACAGCTCGAACCCGTGAACATGCTAGTCACATCTACGCCAAGGCTTCTCTTCTTTTTCTTTCTAAAATGAAGTTAAATATTTGACACTTTTGGGAACCGAAAAAATAGAAAAAGTGTGAGGACTTTTACTAGACCGCCCGATTTAGCAGTTACACTGTATGTAGAGTTCAGACTTCAGACATATAATATAGAAAAAGCCTCTCTCTTTCCTTCCCGGTGCATTTGCGCATTTGCTTATCCTGTAGTCTCGGATCGGCGCATTGTGTGTGATCCAGAGACACTACAACTAGTGAGAAGAAGATTTCGAGCTGGAGGCCGTACAGGAGACTCAGGCGCCGGCGCCGGGAAACGGCAAGATCCGATACCGATCACCATCGGCAGCCGAGCTATTAGAGGCACAGCAGCAGCTCGATCCAGCACTTCAAATGGAAAAGACATTGAAACGAAACAGGCAATACGGAGGTGGAGAAACCTTCTCCGATAAGATCCAGAGATACAAAGGCGTGATCCTCGTGATCTGCGTACCTCTGTTCCTTGTTTCTCTCGTGCTTTATGTAATGCCTACGCGTTCGCCTTCTGATTCTATGGAGTCTCTGAATCGAAAATTCTCCCCGAATCTCGGATCTATGAGATACGCGGTCATATTTGATGCTGGTAGTTCTGGTAGTAGAGTTCACGTTTTCTGCTTCGATGAGAACTTGGATCTCGTTCCCATTGGCAATGAACTCGAACTTTTCGTGCAGGTAATATTACTCTTTTGAAGTAATCTAATCTTTCCCCCGAGCATTATAGTTGATTCATAATGTGGACACCAGCAAGATCTTGTTTGGAAACAGAGAGCTTGATTTCATAGATGGTCACTCAACTCTCACTTGTAGCGAAAAAATCACTCAACTTTACCTAAGTATCATGAAAATACTAAGCTATCCTTTTAACCAAAGAATCACTCAACTTTCCCTAGTATCACAGTAAGTTATTAGGAGGAAACAAAAGAGACATTTTATATGATACTTGGGCAAAGTTGAATGACCGTTTGGTTACAAAATAAATTTTTTAGAGACTTGTTGTGATTCTTAGGCAAGTTGAATGAATTTTTTGGTTATAAAAAATAGTTTAGTGACATCTGTGATACTTGAGCAAAGTTGAGTGATTTTATGTTACAAAAAATAGTTCAGACTTTGGGGAAATAAAATAAAAGTTGAGTGATCATATATGAAATCAACCCTCTGACAAACCTACTGCCTCTGGGCTATAGGGTGGATAATGGTTTTATGAGAGATGCCCCATTAGTATAATTTAAAGTTTACAAAGAAAGCAAGATAAACTTTGTGCTGTAGCATATGCCATATGACTAGCTTATAGATGATTCATATTGTTGATCGCAATAGAATAGTTTGGACACAGTGGCTTCGGCTCAACCTATTGTGTCTGGTCAGACCTTTAATGTAAGTGGAAGAAAAACGTAAGTATATATATGAAAAGCTGAACCCACCGCATCTGACAATTAAAGTAGGTATACACACATATATAATGCTTCAAAAGATGGTGGGTAACAGTGGTCAGTGGCTAGGGGAGTTGTTGCGTCAGTTTAATTTGGAGTTTACTGTACAACTGAGCGAAATTTTGTGCGGAGCAAGCTATATGAATAGCTAACCTGGTTTGGTAAATCAACATGGCTTGTGGAATGTGACAACTAAATATCTCCGGTTAACTACTTGGGGTACTCCATGGTTCAGTAAAAGGGAGGGGATAATTTTTCTTTATCGGGTGATTCATTCTTTATGAACAAAAAATCGCAAAGCTGATTAGAGAGGTCTTAAAAGCGTCATAGAGTCCGTGATCAACGATGGGATTCCGAATTCACTTGCTCTAAATCTTGTATCTGCCTCTGTTGATTACGTTCTGAATTCAAATGCAGTTGATCGATTGATGGAAATGCATCTCGGTGAAGTCCGTAATTCTCTACGAACAACCTATCTGTTCCCTCTTTCTAGTTTGTTACATGTGAACTCCTATAGTTTGTGTAAATGCTTTCAATTCGCAGTGGATGTTCATCTATAATTGGCTTTGGTACCACAGAAAAAACCAGGTTTGAGTTCATATGCTAGTGATCCTGAGGCTGCTGCGGACTCTCTTCTATCACTTCTAAAGGAAGCAGAGAATGTAGTTCCACGCAAGTTGCGCAGTAATACGCCAGTGAGAGTTGGGGTTAGTGTACTTTTTTATTAAAATATTTCATATAATTCAATTTCAAAAAATTTAGCTGCCTTGTATGCTCAGTGTTGATATGCAGTCTATCTAGGCAACTGCAGGTTTGAGGCAGTTGGAAGGTGATGCATCCGACAGGATTCTTCAAGCAGTAAGAGTGATTCATATCCTAAACCTTCATCTGTTTGGGCATGTCTTATGTTCAAATTTTAAGTGGCTTTTTCTACTTTAAGCTTGTCTGTAATTGTAACAAATGTAAATTTGTTTTGAAGGTGAGGGATTTTCTGAAGAGCAAAAGCAGTTTCAAAGCAAAGGCGGATGCGGTCACTGTTCTTGATGGAAATCAAGAAGGTGCTTACCAGTGGGTATGTTATGTGAACTTCAAGCTGTTATGAGCTTCTTACTATATAAAACTATTATTCAAGTGGAGTTGCTTGCTTAATATATATTTGAGCTCCTTATAGATTAGAGAAAAGCAAAAATGATTTTGAGAATGAAAAAAAAAATTTGAAGGGGAGTTGTTCTGATCTCTGGTCTTGAATTCATTTTTCTGCTATTTATTGAGTATAGTTCCTTCTGATGTAATGTTGATTGGTTAAGTCAAGGTTAGTGGATCTTTTTGCTAAGATTTAGCATTATTAGCATGGTAAAGAATGATTTTTAGCTCGGTTCTAGAAGAGGATAATAAAAGTAGATTTTCTTTTTTGACAAAAGGAAGTGCTAGGGTCTTTATGTAGATAAACAATTATTACTAATCAACATCTTCAAGTTGCCTTTGAAGAATTTTATGAATAGCAACCTGTCAAAAAGAAGTTTAATGAATAGCATGTCAAGGTTGAACTGTTGAACCAGAGAAGAAGGAATTTTTTGTTTATTTATTTATTTGATGAGTAACGCAATTTATTGACATAATACTACTAAAAGTTTCTTTCTCCATCTGAATCCTTTCTTCTCGTGGCATTCATTTCCCCACCTTTGATTTCTGGTAGAAGTACTACAGTCTCCTACAAGCTTTTTGACCATTTTCCATCAGCCTGGTTTACAAGCTATGTACTGAAGTAGAGGATCTAGACAAAAAATGTGATTTTCTGTAAAAGGCGCTCAGTAATCTACACTTTCAGGAATCTTCTAGGTGCTCCAAATATTTACAAGAAACGCAAGTAACTCTTTAATATGTAAAATAGAATTTTTCAACCCCTTCAAAAGCTCTTTGATTCCTTCTTTCTAATTTGTCGATTCAAGAACCAAAGGGGCCATTTCCTATGGTCCAACTTCTTTTTCTCCTCGCGAATGCCCATATCATGACAAAACCTTGGCAGAAGCTGACAATCCACTCAGTACCAAAGATACTCCAAACAGTGCTCCACACAATCGGTGTGCTACATGACAATGAATGGGCAAGTGGTTCACATTTTCCTCGACTTCTTACTCGTGAAAAACTTAGCTAACTTAAGCTACCCTCCTCCAACTTCTTCCTCAAGTCCAAGCGTTAAAAGCCTTTCCCTTCCTAATACTGCAAGACAGTATTACAGGTGGAATAATCATCTGTTCGGAAAGGTGGGAATCTTTTCCTATTTGAGTGACAAATTAAGGAGAGTTTTATTTAAAACTGACAATTGCATGTTTAGTCCCATCCTAAATGGTCGAGATAATGTAGAGAGCTTTTTAAGTTTATCCTATTTTCTATCGGTGGTGATTGAAATAAAAGATAGAATAAGCAAATCGAATACGTTGTCCTATTCAATATTTTGCAATTGGACACTGTGTTAGGCCATGTTGATGATAATAGTAATCCTGCCTGAGATGCACCAGTTCATAAATATGAAACAATGGTGAGTGAGGATGTTAAAAGGGGATTGGGGAGACCTAAAGGTCACGTGTAAGGAAGTTATCTCGAAACGCCTATAGTCTCTTGGAATCTATGCAGACTTAGCAAAAATAGGCATAACGGAAGAAAAAGATCTACCAATTATTGGGGAATACTTAGTCATGTTAGCATGTTTACTTTAGTTCCTATGTTTTCTTTTTGGGTCCTATCAGAGATTTATATGTCAATAGAAGATATAGTTGACCTCAACTTATTTGGGATTGAGGCGTAGTTATTGTTGTAGTAATCCTGCATTACAGATACAAAATTAATTAACCTCCCTTTCAGCTTTTATCTTTTGGAACAATAGAGAGGCATCGGAAATTTGGAGTGCTTTGTTTAGAAATATTTTTTAAAAAATATACTTTCTGAAATCTGACAATCAAGTTGTCTTTGGATGCCTAAATCTAATTTTCCCAATTTGGAGAATATATTAGAAAGGGTTGTGGAGGCTTCTTTTTTAACAAAAAATGTTTTACTATATAGGGTTATTTGCATATTCAAATAAAAATGGATACTTTCATTACTCTTTCTTGATCTTTAACCTAACCATATGGAGTATACAATTTCTGTCACCTCTTGATACAGTCTGATATATGGGTCAACCAATTGTATAGCTAGCTGATTTTTAATGTCTGCTATCAATGCAGGTAACCATCAATTATTTGTTAGGCAAATTGGGCAAGAAATACTCTGATACAGTTGGAGTGGTTGATCTTGGAGGTGGATCTGTTCAAATGGCATATGCCATCTCTGAGTCAGATGCCCAAAAGGCTCCAAAGGTATCAGATGGAGAGGATACATATATCCAGGAAATGTATTTAAAGGGGACAAAATACTACCTTTATGTTCACAGGTCCATCTCATCCTCTATGCATAATTATGTGATGATTTTAGAGAATGTCAGGGTACACATTTTCACTCCCCAAATAATTTTTTGAATCTTTGATCCAACTTTTTAATCAGGATGAATCTCTGATCCAACTTGTGGGCAAGAACATATTTCACATGTTATTTGGAGTGGGCTTATCTTGTGTTTGTCATCTTTATCCTATAAAAGCTTAATGTGATATATGTATATTGTTTACAGCTATTTGCACTACGGCTTACTAGCAGCTCGAGCTGAGATCTTGAAGGCGACCGATGAATCTGGAAATCCTTGCATCTTGGGAGGCTATCATGGTATTTAATATTTTTCTCCTGGTGCAATGATCATTCTATAGTTAGTTTTTAATGCAGTGCTTTCTGGAAGCATCATTTCTCTCTCTAAGAAGTAAAAAAGGAGGTTAAGTAGAGAAAAAGCTCCTTCCCTTACCTGAATTTCATATTTGACCTTATTCACTGATAAGGTGCAGAAAGTAGGAGCACTGAATCCTTAATTTACATTGAGTCTTGCTGTAATTTGAAAAATATGTATTTATTTTCTTGTATTAGCAAGTATACAATTAAAGATGAACAATGTTTTCTTTCAAGGGTCATACAAGTATGGAGGAGCAGTTTATCCAGCATCGGCGATGTCTCAAGGTTCAAGCTTGAGTAGTTGTAGGGAGGTTTCTCTGAAGGTTCTGAAAGTTAATGAACCAACATGTACCCACATGAAATGCACCTTTGGTGGGGTGTGGAATGGTGGAGGGGGAGATGGCCAGAAGAATATGTTTGTTGCTTCATTTTTCTTTGACAGAGCTGCTGAGGTATGAATCACTCGAGTTAAGCTGCTAATGGAAATTTAATGAGTTAGAAAAGTACTCTAATTTTGTGGGAAAATTTTTCTTCCTCTAATGTCCGACACAAATTTGATATGTTGTGGGCATAGGCTGGTATGATTAATCCAAGTTTAGCTGTGGCAAAAGTTAGCCCAGTTGATTATGAAAGTGCAGCCAAGCGTGCTTGTGAAACTGGACTTGAGGGTGCCAAATCTGCATTTGCTCGTGTGGATCCGGATAACTTGCCATACTTGTGCATGGATCTTGTCTATCAGTACACTCTACTTGTAGATGGATTCGGTGAGTAAGACTAGGTTCATATTTCAGTAAGTGGACACTACTTTCATTTCAGTGCATTTTGAGTGATTCACTACTATTCTTTACTGAGCAGGACTTGATCCTCAGCAAGAAATCACATTGGTGAAAAAGGTTCAGTACAAGAAGTCCCTTGTTGAGGCAGCGTGGCCATTAGGCAGTGCCATTGAAGTTGCATCATCATTGACTTAATTGGGAAATGCAAGATCCATTCATGCAATTTTGGCTTTAAAATAGCTTATGATTTTCAACTATATTTTTTACCTGCAGCTGTCGATATACCTATTGGGCTAACATTCAACAAAAGGATTGCCACTTGGGTGCCAAAGTCCAAGCAGGTTGAGATTCTTTATCTTTCCCTTTTATTTGAGGGAATTATGAATAGTGATAAATCTGTTTGTAATCATGTGCTATCAGAATGATGCACTACATAAATGAGATCAATTTTTTTATTTCCACGCAATTTACATTACATAAAACTCACATATTACGCGAGTCCAAAACTTAATTAATGTATTTTTGAACATAAAACACTTTTTTAATATTTAAAAAAAAAGTTACATTAATGGGTATTTCGCAGTTTTATACTGCGAATTGGGTTAACGGATTTTTTTCCATTAATGCATTTCGCAGTATAAAACTGCAAAATATTAAAAAAATAAATTTTTTATGCAATTCGCAGTATAATACTGCGAATTGTTTGAGATGGGCCCAGCTCATTTTTGAACTAGCATTTCGCAGTATTATACAATACTGCGAAATAGTCTGATTTTAGGCTCTACCAATAATAATTAACTGACATAACAATAATTTAAATTCATAAAACGCAGTATAATACTGCGAATTACTTTGAAAAATTGTACACCCCAAGGTCGGACTTGCCTTATTTATATGCGCTTCAATTTTATAAAAATTCATTCAACACT